>WEDG01002094.1:0-56371 GCA_017591395.1 Schistocephalus solidus | reverse complement strand
GCATTTGTATGATAAAGACTTTATGGCCCTTCAATTAATAGGTTTCCAAGGCTGTCTTTTAGACACCATATCATGCCTGTGTTTTCTCCTACTGCGGATGTACCCAAATAACTTTTTGGGGCATATGTTGGATTCTGATGTCAGACGGTACTCAAACGAAGTTCTGTCAATCCGTATTTGTTTGCGGCATTTATTTCGTTGCTCCTTATTTTCAGCTAATATCTTTGAATCATGAAGATGTAAGTACTTTTTCCAAAGTCTTCGCTTCTTCTTCATGATCTTTTTTGTCATCGGAGTGACCCACGGCGGTCTAGCACCTGGTCTCACTATTTTCATAGGGAAATGAGATTCGACTAGATGCTCTATAATTCCTCGAAAATACTGCCAGAAATCTTCTAAATCCGTCAAGTTAATTGACCAGGGTTTCTCTGAGACAACACGCCTGCTAGCGTTAAAATCACCCTTCCAAACATTTCTGTGCCGTTTAATTTGTGAGAGAGCACAAAGCAGGTAAAAACAATATGATCGCTTAAGCCGAGTGGAGGTTGTGCATTAACTTATATTGGTCGATTTCCGCGTGAAGCTGCTCGGCTTTTCTTTGAAGCGGATTGGTTAGAATACAGCCAGCCTAAAGGGCATGCTATAAATGCACGAAGCTTTTTAGTGAGAATGGCATGTAGGTTTTTTATGTTTGCCCATGGCTGACTGGTGGTCTGAGAGTCAGGCTGCGATGGCTCCTTCTTAACGTGACCTCTGGCTATCACACGCGTGAGATGTAAGCCGTTCAACCCCCTGTTGTGTGAAATCCTGGTGCTTGTGTTTGGGGGCCAGGTCGTGTACGTAGTACACGTAGACGAGGTCACCAGCAGGTGCGCCCACTTCCGCATCAGATAACTGACCGGCTCGGACAGCGGTTTGACTGTGGGGGTGCGGGAAAGAGTGAGGTCGACAGCTCAGCGCATGTTTCTCACTATAAACAGTCTAACGCGCTTGAAACTATCACGGTGCACTTAAAGCCGTGGCTTGGAAGGTTGCCAACTGACGGGATAACTCGGACCGCGTAGTCAGCCCAATGTGTGTTTTGTGTGGAGTGGCTGACTGGTGGACTGAGAGTCAGGTTGCAATGGCTTCTTCTTAATGTAGCCTTTATGGCATTCCCACTCCTTGAGATCCGAGCCAGGTGTGGTGGTAAGCCTAGGGGCGGCTCCGGCCGCGCCACCCACCTGCGTCCTCTCCCGTCTCCGGTATTCTTGACTCTGTCATGACACCGGGTTTAGGTGGGGGAGGAGGAGAGAGTTCGGTAGCTGCAGCGCATGGCTACTATCACTTAAAACTAATTCACGCGCAAGTCACCGTTCCTGCACCGCCCTTCCGTGGAGCATACGGTGGACATAGTCGAAATTGGCGGTCGAACTATCGTGTTCTCTTCTTCTGCCGTGTTGGTGTTAGAGCAACAGTCGATCAATCATGCGCTTCATGTGAATTCTAAGTACCAGGATGGGTCATAACGCACGAAGATGGGAGCCATCAGTCTGCGTCTAATTTCAGGAGAGGATTGATTTATCTCTTCAGTTATGAACCCACCAAACCACAAATGATATGCTGATAATAATAAGGAAATTAGTTACTTGATCCCATGAAAAGTGGCCTCACCCTTCCATTCCTCTTTTGTCAGTGTCAAGTCTGATTGGGAACGAGATTGGACGAAGTGGCCTGCGTGGCATGAAACCGCCGTCGTGTGGGTACCACTCAAACAATAGTGTGCATGGGCTCACCGTTTTATCATCGCATATGAGCAGTTGTGCAGTCAAAACGAAACACGCGACCCAGCCGCCTGATCATCGACCGACGCAAGGATTGATTCGGCCACCCACAATTGCACATTGCCGGGTTGATTGCCTAGTTCTACATCGCATCTGCTCCCCCTTGATTTCTTTATATCCTCGAAGGCGGTTCGGAAAACTAGTCCTCAGGACCAGGCAAGCTAGCTAGTGCTCCCCTATCGAATTCTTCTACCCGAGGAAGATGAAGTTCTCAGACAGGGTGCACAAGTCTATTTGTCCTAAAAATAGTTGATGCCAGGCAGCAAGTTATTATTCTTAGGAATTTTTGAAAAGTAGTCGTTTCTTTAACAATTGCACGACATGCCAAATACCGCGGCTTGCGAGTTTATGTGATGTAAGCCGTGCTGCTTTAGACTCCCGTTAAAGGTCAGAACGGGTGGGATTTCGAATCGCACCTAGTCAGTGACAGCATTTCAATACACTCGAATTAGAAAGCGCCTGGCCGAAACCAAGGGAGCTGTTGGCTCAAGTCCGCTCCCGAGCAGTGTGACTTCGCATTTCCTTTCGTCTGAGTCACCAAGCCATTCACACTACTTTGATGATCTAAGTAGTATAGTGTCGAAGATGGTGTGAGTTGTTACTGTCTTGTCGTCTACCTTGACATGCTGTTATCCGTATATTCACAAGTCTCTGTTTCACCCCCCCACCCTCTCCCCTCAGGCCAAGAACGCTTCTTGCGCAAATCCATCTCAACCTTCCCTCGCATGGAGTCTACCCTCTGGCAGCAGGTGGTACGGCAAGTGAGCGACGTGGAACCGGGCCTGAGCCCCCACTGCACTGTCCATCCTGGAGAACAGCATCAATGGCCTCTCGCCCTTCTCACGATCCGCCGCCGGCCGCGGCCTGGACACAGAGCCCTGCGCCACCTGCGCTGACATGGGCGGTGGCGGTTCTGAGGTCCAGGTGAAACGCTGCTCTCGTTGCCGTGAAGTCGCCTACTGTTCCACCACCTGCCAGCGTCTACACTGGTTCACCCACAAAAAGTACTGTCCCATCCTCAAAGGTTCGTTCCCATCGCTACCTCTCCACTGCAGTGTCATTTGATTTATATCCATCATATGTAGTCTGTCGTTGGTGGCACCTGTTCCCTGTCGGTTGCTATGTCTCTAAAGCCTTTATTTGTGGGTAAAAAAGAGCCTTCTATAGACAGACCTACTGAAGCTTCGTGGGTTCTCTTGTGGCAGTTCTTGCCTAACTGTGGGCTGCTCCACGCTTCAACAGGTGACAGGATGGGAAGCGCTCCTACAGGAATGCTGACTCTAAGGTCTGACGAATCAGCAGCTGCGGACCATGCAGTGATAATGTTCTCAGACGTAGCTGGGTCCAGATAGGATAACTCAATTACCCAGTCAGATGGTATTGCGACATAGCTAATGTTCCCCATACCCAGTAGGATTAGCAGTACCTTTAGTTTCGTGGTATTGCTCACCAGGCTGCCTGTTTCGCATCCGGTCTAGTCGATTGTTCCTTGATGATGCCTGTTAAATGCTATCGCACTGATGATCGATTGTGGCAATCCTGACTTTCTGATAATTACAAACCATCCCACCATCTTCGAAAAAAACGCACGGGTCAAGGACTTCGTCGGAAAAAGCAGACTGCCATCAACGATGCTAGCGTTGGGGCTGGTGGTGACCGTTGGTTACTACCTGTTCTGACTTCTTCGCCATTTCATATTGCAACTTTCTGACGGACTGCTATCTCCGATGCCTGATTAATTAACGCGGCTACTGCGAGCGGCTGAAAAACGATCCAGTCAGCTCTGAGTGTTCTGCACGCACACCTAGCGAAGCAGAGTGCCTATCAGCTTGGTTAATGCCAGACCAGCGATATATAGTCGAGAACCTGTTTCTTCCGCATGGATATTTTAGTAAGCGTCTGGCTGAAATCTAACGACATTTGCTGTTGCTCAGAAGAAACGGATGCGATCACTGGAACAAGATTTTTTGCCCTGTTGTTTTGAATTTTACTCGCAACCATCATCTGCGACAATTGCAAATAAGGGTGATGGGAGCAAAAAGCATGCAGTACCTGTAGGACACCGTTACCATGTCACCCGCTTTAATCACTAGGATTCACAGATGGTGCAGTAATGGCACCACAGTGGCTCGCCCCGCGTCGTCAACCGCCGTGATTTTATCGCTGGTGTTGGATGCTGGCGTGATAATTTCTCGAAAATTTGGCTCCCCGTCAATCAACCTGTTGGTTGCAGGCACCCCCCTCCAGCAAAGCATATGGGGCTGGGAGGTCATTGCGCCAATTAATCGACCGCAGGTAGGAGAACCATGACTCAGAAGGCCGCCGCTTGCTCCATTTAATGCCACCACCCTTTTCACGCAAACCAACTTCGCGTCATGAATGTTATCAAACTTTGACTTCAACAACTAGCTCGCTGAGGTGTTTCTCTTGTCATTTATTATACCCTGAGTTGGCCCGCCTTAACTTAAATTTGCTAGTTCGTATTCTTCACGACAGTGTTCAGTGAAACCGGCTATTTTATCCCCGATTCTTTTCGCGAAATCTTCGCGGCAGTAGCGTAGTGGCATTGTAAATACGTCCTCATAGCATCATAACTTCTGAGGGTGCCTAGGATATTCGTTTAAAGATTTGAATTAAATTTACTGGCTTCGTAATGCCAGTTTAGATGTTTCGGTCGAGCCCATCTTGGTTCTTTCGACCATGGTTGGCACATTTTATTCAAAAGTTTATCATACTACTGCTTTAAAACAATTTTTGAATTCCGGGCAAATGTTCACCACGAACCTCAGGCGTAGCCGTCTTCTTCTCTTCCGCAGAACATCATGACGCCGTTGCTCGCCACAATGCCGAAGTAGCCGCAAAGAAAGAGAAGGCCGCGCCGCCACCGGTGAGACATGAAGTTGCTGCCGAGTTGCAAGCCGCCTTCGAGAAACAAGAGGCCTAGGAGAACTGTGATTGTTCATATTGCTAAGTATTAAAAATTCGCTTAATACTCTCTGATAACTTGTCGTTGCTTGTCTCGTTGACGCTCCCAGCGGCGTTGTCCAGCTGCATAGAAAATCCTGCGTGGTACCAACGTACCCGTTTGATTCCATGAATGCCTTTTGACTGCTGGAGACAAGCGTGCTTCCTCTCACCTCGCTTAGCCAAAGTCGGGGCCCCCAGCCTCACCCAATGACCTGACTTAATTTCGCTAATTCAACAGGACCCATCGGGCAGTAGCAGCTCTTATGCTCTTCGAAACAGCTATACCACACCTCCTTGCTAACTGCCAGTTCTGAAATAGGATTCGTTTAAAGTTCGACCTGGTGCCCCAAATGGCTACATGTGGTTCTCGGTGTGGATAGGTACGTGTCACTGCCCTATAATCTCACCCCTTGCTCCGAATCATTCGGCCAGTCCCTTTGAACGTTGAAAGCTAAGTTTTGTCAAGAATCGCATACTGCAATTCCATGTGTATTTGTTTTTCGAAAGGAGTAACCTGTCTAGCGAATAGGAAGAACACGGAGCGGACAACACGCTGAGTATCTAATTTGGAGACCATGCACACTTACTCTGACCCTCCTTGCTCCCTTTTCGGCATAGTCTAGAATAAATAAAATATTTCTTTCAAACCTTGGGCTAATTCACGCCGTTATCCTCCGTAAAACAGCGTAATCGAATTGAACTATTATCTCATTGGCACTGATGCTTTGTCATTGTTGAGCGATACATCCAAGTCTTAGACTACAGTGCATGACTAAAATAGTGGCGTTTGAAGTTGTTGGAAAGGACTAGCCGTCGAAGTTCACCGTCGGACGGTGCACGCCGGTCCTGAACGTGGTGGGTATTCTTTTACGAAGCAACCGTTTGACATGTTTATACACACACAGGACATACAGTAGTCTCACAAAAATGTTAACCGAAATTCTGAACTGTCTTCTATTTAAAAGATTGTGTAGGTAGGGTTGTAGTAGTAATTATCATGCAGCATAATTCCAATATATTTCAATCATGGGCGTCTCTTCGGCTGCCTGAAGAAACCGCTGTAAAAATGATCCCATAAGTTGTGAGCATTTTTTGCCTTGATATTTGACGCCGTTACTAAGTGAAATATCGTTTATAGAAAACTTGTACAACAATATTCTTTATTTTACTCATTCGGTTGAAAATTGCGTTTTCTTAAGTTTATACTTTACGAAGGTGTATCTTTCGATTTCAACGTCAGTTGCAGACTCATATGAGCACTGCATAGACATCTTCCTAATAGCGTAAAGAAATGGTTACTTTTCTATAGACTGAATGTTTCCATCAGGTAGCTTGAAAACCCTGAATGCAAGTGTAATGGTAGGTTAGTTTCAGATTTATTCAGGAATCGAAAAAAAGTTTTCAGACCGAAAAATGCCCTCAAATTTTAACTTTAAGGTGTAATTTTCCACAAAATGACAGTGCACATTTTCTGTAAAATATATTTGAATTTAGAAGGGCACCGAAAACCACTGAAAAAATCCACATTACTTTGCAGGTAGTCGAAAAGAAGCTCGTTTAAAATCTGTCCTCCTGACGTGACTGAAACGGCTTGGAATCATTCTGCCCGATAATATTACAAGCCTAACGTTGTATGCATCCACAGGTTAGCCGGTGCACACAGCCACCATTTGGAGATGCCTGCGTAAACGCTTTCACGGGATTAGAATGGAATCTTGCGACGGAGGTTACGTAATTGCCGACAGTGTTCTCCACGAACAACTTAAACCTTCTCCCACGATGTTGGCAACAGGGATCACTGTGGTAGGTGTTGACTCACCGATTACTTTACGGAGCACACTCGTCCCGTTGTGCTTTGTGGATCTCGCGTATGCCTTGTTAGCGGCTGATTGGGGTCTAGTGTATTACTAGTTCGACCGTCGTCTTCGACGATGTCCACCGTATGGTGGCACAGGGACGGTGACCAACGCTGGATTACAGTGAGAGTAGACATGTACTGCATCTACCTCGCTCTGTTCCACTCCCCCACCTGGGCCCGGTGTCAAGACAGAGTCAAGAAGCTCGGAAATGGGAGAGGGCGCAGGCCCGTGCACTGTGGTCAAACACCAAACAAGAACACTGAAAGCACAGCGAGGGGTGACTCGTATCCCAACTGAGTAGGAGTGCCATAAATGCCACATTAGGAAAGAGCCATTGCAGTCTGACACTCAGTCTGCCAGTCGTCCATTGCGCAGTGGGCTGTCCACGAGATCCGAGTTATCCCGTCAGTTGGCAACCTTCCAAGCCATGGCTTTTAGCGCACCGTGGTAGTTTCAAGCGCGTCAGATTGTTTAAAGTGAGGAAAATGCGTTGAGCCGTCGACCTCACTCTCTCCCCCAAACCCAGAATCAGACCACCGTCCGAGCCTGTCAGTTGTATGATGAGGGAGTGGGCATATTGGGTTGGTTCCATAAATTATGCCAATATATACCAAACTATCTAAATGAAATAAGTAGACTATATAGGAATATATTTAGTGACACGTATTCCCGCGTCTTACCTCCGTGTCATAGGACTGACAACCGGGGACGATGGATGGGGCTTAATGCAGAACACTACAGTTCGCGATTTGATGGATTATACTGATGAGATCGTGTGCTGGACACATGAACTACAACGATTTACTGTTGCATGTTTATTTATTGGCCATTGTGTTATATGTTTCACCCCATGAAAACCTACGGTTAATCCCTGCGGACTTGCCCGACCGTTTGACTGTCGTAGTCCAACGACGTCCACCATGTACTTCAAAGCATGGTGTTGCTGGGACGGTGAATTGCGTGTGGGTTAGTTTAAAGTGATAATAGACTACCGCGCTCTCTCTCCGCTCATCCACCTATGCCCGGTGTCAAGACAGAGTCAGGAAGACCGCAGATGACTGGCGTGGCGTGAGCCTGTACCTACGCGTGCCCCCACACCTCAATGTGTGGCATTTGTTATGGGAGCGTAACCCGAATAACGACTGTCGTGTCCTGAGCTAGATCCGTGTTGGTCGGAGCATCTACCAGGTGGCCCGTTTAGGAGCAAACTTGCCTACAACATTACTCACTGCCCCAACAACATGTATCCTACATGAACACGCTTGATAGAACACCATTTATTTATTTATTGCCAGTTTACATGCACGAAAAGGCCAGCTGCCGTCTTCGGCTCTTTCCCCTGTGAACTATCTGCCAAATGTGTTACCCGAGCATTTCAGCCGCTGTGAGTGAAAACCTAGTGTATATGCTTGTGGATTGTAAGTTATCCGCTTCTATCTCCAGAATTCGTTCTAGGAAGACCTAAAACTTCGTATCAAAGAATCAAAAACACACATACATAACAGGCTAAGTATGCAGCAATGAATTACCTCACGTATCGGTCTGATCGGCCACCTGTGAATCCATCGCACAGAGATCGGTGAACCTGTGCCAGAAGCACCAACATACACCCGCCGTACGCCTCTCAACTGTTTGCATCGTCCACGCCCATTCACACAACGCGTGGGCCTTGTAGGCCAAATGTATCTCCATGCAAACTTGCGGTAGAAAACGCCGGCTATATTCACTGAACCGCACTTCTCCTTCTTAGCCTCTACACACACGATCAAACGCAACGCCAGATAAAACGTGTTTTTGACCACCACCTCTCAATGGGAGGGAAGTATTATCCTCGGCTCCTTCTCCATGTCGCCCCTCTGTTGCATATGTAATCGGAGCCTGAGACCCTCACGGTGTACTAAAGACCATGCCTTGGGAAACTGCCAACTGACGCTTTACACCTTTTGTGTTGTGTGTCGGGTGGCTGAACAGTGAACAGGGAGTCAAACGGTGATGCCTTCTTCTTACCCATTAGTTTTGATAATCCTGGCATGAGTGTCATATGGGACCGCTTTAAAGCGCAGTTTGCTACCTGGTGCCGCACGTAACCTCCGGAATCGTAGCAAAGGAGAAGCGTGGTCGCATCCGCTTGTGCTTTGATGACTTTCTCAGCCTCTAATGTCCTCTGGTCGCTCGCGATGGGTTACTCATATCTTGACACCTAGACGGTTGTTAGGATGTCATCTGAAAAATATTATGATCACACCTGTGTCCATTTAAGGAATTTTAAGTTGATTAGAAACCCTTCGTAAGGCGGTGCTGTCCCACACAGATTGTCAAACCTATGACCGTAAGTGATTCCCCTTAAATAAGTATCAACTCGCATTTGTTTTTATCTTTCACCCAAATTTATAGGGAGGTTTGTGCTGTTCACTGATCACTTTTTGAATCAGACTGCACACAAACCGAAACAGTTAAGAGCTTCTATATAGGCGTTCAAAAATTAACTCGAAAATGTATCTTTATTTCTATTTACCATGATGTTACGCTAATGGGTACTGACTACAAACATTGATTCGTACATTAAACCTCTTTGCTAACAAATTCTTTTATTTCCTTTTATGACGACGCATCCGAAATTTCTGTGTTTCATTGGTAACCTCAATTTTATATCTAGTTCTTTATTGTTGGCGTTGGGTGGCCATAATTCATTCCAATCACTGTCAATGTGACCGAAAACTTATCTGCACATGTATTTAACTGCTGAGTAACGAGCGAATGGTCCTATATTCGGTGTTCTAAGCACATCCCTGCTGACAACTAAAGTCTCTAGTAAGAATACCCTTTATGATACCATCCTTTGACCATCTCCTGTAATCATGCTGCATGCCGATGTCCTGAATTGTCCATTTGAAATTCCAGCATAACCATAGTCAACAACAGCAGAAAGTTCGTAGGATTATAGTTCCGAATAAGCTAAATGACATCATCGTGTCTCGTCGGCTCACCTTTAATATGCAGGTATGTACCACCTGTCGCACCGGAATTGTAGGACATGCAAGCCTGACCACCAGCCTACTGAAACAACTTAATAGTGAAAATTATCATCGATATTCATTTGCATCTCGCTTTTTAAACTCAGTAGACGTCGTCGATTTCATATTTTCATGTACTGGTACAATTTTAGTATGGGTTGCCGGAATATCCGATATGGCAAATGCTTTTGTTTCAGCTCAATGATAGTAGGTTCTCTGGTTGTGTTACTAACATAACCATAGATGCGGTATTTTTGTCATGAAAACGTCAGTGATGTCGCCCCCATAAAGCGTTCCCTACAGTGGAGGTGACAGTGTGGTGACAGTGCGCGTCCTTGGCCGTGAACCTGATCCCGACCCAGGGTCAGGTGAGCGAAATGCGTACTAGTAGTTGTGGGGGGAGAGTATATCAACACGTTTGCTGATAGAGCTGTTGTCAGTCGTACGAGTTTTCAGGTGTCCCTCTCCCGTCTAGCGCTCTTACGAGGTCAAATTTGTTAGACAATATGCCTAATGGATTAGAAGGATTACTTTACTAACCGCGTTTACCAATTACGCATGAAAACGCACGTCATGATGAGGTAAGCGTCGAAGAGAAGGCGTTAAATTTCACTGGTTAATCACCGAAAAGGGGCGTATGCTGATGATGCCGATGATTAAACACATCCAAAGACAGTAGAATAACCACTAACAGAAATACAGTCAAACGAATGCTTTCTGGCGGTCTCATTTCTGACGCTTTCGAGCCATTTACTGCAGGCCTTGAGGGAGGCATGACTCATGACACTCCGTTCTGGACAGAATGCAAGGAGATAGCATTACAATTCCTACCGTTTAACCAGTACCATTCAGTATATTCGGAATAAAAGAAAGGGGAACGCAAAATCTTAATTGAAAAGCAGTTATTTCGCAAAATGTTGTACGAGTTGTTTTGGTGTGCAGGGTACAAAACACTGATAATGAAGTATATATGTTAAAAAGGTTCAGCATATGCAAAATAGCAGAAAGCAATGCATTCCTTGCAATTGCAACCAAAAAGTTTTCAAACAAAGCAATATATTTAAATCAAGGAAGTATAGTACTATAGTTATCTGAGTATGCATGTGAGAAATTCGGGTTGACCATTATCAGATGATTCCAGGCGTCCGTCGAACACAAACAGTGGGGGAGATGCAGAATACATGTCGGTAAAGAATTCAACTGATGAATGACTCTCGGCAAGAAAATGTATGAGTGTCTATCGTTGTGGCACTTTTCCTTTTTAAGCTGAAATTCGTGTCTTCGGAGATCCGTTTTCAGTGCCACTTCAAAAAGATCTTTCCAGTTGACATCTAGACCAAGTACCCTTATCAAATGAAACATTGTTTTACGGTCACTTACGACCTGTCTATAGTGAAGGGGATAGAGATTGAAGGTAGTCAGGCACTTCTCGTAGGTAAATTTTAAAAGTTAATTAGCAGCCTTTTTAGCCCGTTCATTTATTCACCTCCAAGATTACCGATCTATTTGGGAAGCCGAGATCGTCAAGCCTTCACCTTAGCGCAAATATCCGCATTCACGTAAACAAATGTTCTTCGTAGCGCGCTCATATTTGAAGCTGCCCCACTGTGAGTTTGGAACACTGCTCTGTGACACTTACGCCGTCGTGAACGAATACTCCAAGGTTTGGAGTGGTTGATTTGACTAGCGAAAATTTGGTGAGCTTGCATTTGTTTCTGCGTCTTGCTGACATCATGCCCATTACCACGCACTTGTTGGCTGTGAATTTCATGCTGCATTTCTTGCCCCATGCGTGCAGCTGCTCGGTGTCCTCTTGCAGTATCTGGGAGTGCCTTTTGTCTTTTATCATCCTTCAGAGGTTAAGGTCGCCTGAAAGAGCGCTGTATCCCAGTTCACTACTCAAACATGCTCATGTACGTAGTGGATGAACAAGAGTGGCCCCACTGGGGCTCCACTTTTAACAGGCGCTCATTCTGAACAGTGTGCACCCGCAACAACTTTTGGTTTGCGATCATCTAGGATGTCTTGAACCCCAATCTGGAGATTTCCTGTTATCCCTAAGCCAGACAACTTTTAAACCAGCCACTTATGTGGTGTCTTGCTGTAATTGAAGTAAATAACATGTACTCGAAGTCCTTCGTCCATGGCCTTTGACAAAGCGACAGGATTTCTATTCACAGAAACCGTGTTGAACTGTGCTGATTTTACAAGTAAATCTCTCAAGTGATTTAATCGATTTTTAACTACCTCGGCTTAAAGCAAACGCATTTCGGTGACCGGTCCGTATTTGGTGAGGTATAGCCATGATACTACCTTATGGATGGATACGAAATTTGCCAACTTTAATTTGTCAGGCTGTTTATCCGCTCTGAGTGGTTTTAGAAATATCATACGGAGTGGTTTTGCTAATTCTTCAGTTAGTTGACGTAGGAGTACACTTGCGATCTCATCAGCTCCAGGTGACTTGGCCGGATGCAACTTCATTAACTCTGTCAAAACCAGCTGTAATGTAAAACCTACTGTGTTTATAAGCGAGTTGTGGCGAAATATGACTTAGACCAGGGCCGGATATGTGGTTTCATGGTATAGGAAATTTGAAAAATATGTGAAAGAAGCTCACAATTTGGTTATTTTGGTATTTGAAAGTTTTCAGATGGCCACTATTCTTCTCATTACTTCTGATATATGGATATAATGATTTGGGTTTTTGCGGTGTTTATTCCAGGATTTTTAGTTCATGAGTTGAAAGTGCTCCATGGAGGATTCTGTTGTCTGAATTTCAATTTCATCTAAATTCTTGGTTTTCATTTGCTCGCCGTCTGCAGAAGCGTTTTCCACAGCATACGCGTTTTGCACAGCTCCTATTTTCCGCTGTTGTCAGCCATTGCGTTGCATTTTCGGTTGAATGCTTTCGAGAGGAACATATCATGATATCACATTTTAAACTGATAAATTAAACGTTCCTAACATTCTTTGAGATCTCCTCGTAATACTTTAGACCACAGTTCGTGTCCAATAGCCGCTTTAATTGCCTCTAAGTTACCCATCCAGAGCTTTCCTAACGACGTTTTTCTTCGTCCACGTACAACCGCGAGTGTAGATTCCAAAAGTATTACCATATGATAACAGTAACCTAGACGTGGGCTTGCATTTATTCCATCAACACTTTCCGCACTCTTGGTAAATATTATATCTGATCTTCATTTATTCGAGTTATTGCTCGTACAGGTGGAAATCGGAAATCATCACGTGCCATGTCCAGTAGCATTTGACGAACGTCAATCGTCATAAGATCCCAGTTATTCAGTGGAGCACTAAAATCTCCTACAATAATAATTCTTTGCCTCCGACTCTCCACGTGGAGCCGAGTGTTTACCGTTTGGTCTTCGTCTGCAGGTTGACTTGAAACCCACATACAAAGGTGACAGTAATATTTTCCGATTTGAGAACCAAAAGAACACATGAACAACAAAATCATAAAACGCATAGATGAGAGAAGCAACAGCATTGAGTTTGCCGAAGGCATCATCCTTAACGCTATTATTAACATCCTCGTGTTTGCCTTCCGAGAAAGGTAAATCCAGAGCCCTGCTAGAATTTCATTTCTAAAATTTGACCAACCTACTCCATCAAATAAAATCATGCGAAAACTTCACTCGTTAATGCGACGAACAAAGAAAACTCAGTTGGTTGTTGCCAAGGGCACGGTTTCTCTGAAACTACGACGCCACAGTGGCACAGTTTTAGGGTCTGGTATACGTGCCCAAGACGCAGTCTTGTGGAGGTCATTCATCCACCCTGAAATACGGTAGTTTCTCATCCTATATCCTTTTGGGGATTCGATAAACGCCGTGGATTAAAACAGATTAATGTCTTTTTTGAGGACCTTTTTACCGGAATGTTGCTTATATCAACTGGCATCACAGGCCTTTTCTCCTATCACGTACTGTAGCGGATGGGTGGAGTCCCCAAAGTAATTCCAACCAACGTCATTTCAGTTTACGATAGAGTATGGACCGAGAACCATGCGTCAAAATGCGCACTGCCGGTATACATGTTACTTTGCAAGAAACTGATGGCCCCACTGAACTTGTAGAAATAACAGGTTCACATCGACTGTGCCGGGACTGGGCAGTTCAGCTCTTTCCTCCCCATTACCGAAGCGTGTTTTTAATCTTTTCTCCGAAATATCCATGGTTTATATGACGCCTTTCATTTGTCATCAACTGCACCATAGTTGGTGAAATACTTCGGAGGTTACCTACCGTAGAATCGAACTCGTTGATCCCGTCTTTAAGTGCTTGATGGGCGTCACTGTTACCGACTCAAACCATTACCCATATATATCTTGCCGTATACGGCGAAGTATACCCATGCCTAAAGAGAAACGTAAATAATTGCAGGCTGTTAGGTTTACTTTCGGTTTTAAGAATGGAGTGCTGGACGTTTTTGGTCTGGATACATGGTACATGCCCGTCCTTATGCCACGCGGCTCCGGCCGCGCCAGCCACCTGCGCCCTCTCCCATCTCCGGTCTTCTTGACTCTGTCTTGACACCGGGCTCAGGTGGGGGAGGAGGAGAAAGTGCGGTAGCTGCAGCGCAAGGCTACTATCACTTAAAACTAATTCACGCGCAAGTCACCGTCCCTGCACCACCTGGTGTGGAGCATACGGTGGACCTCGTCGAAATCGACGGTCGAACTGCCGTACCCCGGTGTCTAATTAACATGTAGGGACTTTCCGTACATCCGGTAGTGCGTTATCAATTTTGAGTAGTCTCAAAGTATTTTGGCACGTGCACTATGTGAAAAAGTAAACTTGAGTATAACGCCTGCTCGAATAGCATGGTTTCTCTATAATCTTGGAAATTTCATCACAAGTTACATCAAAATTTGCCAAATACATTCCAGAAATAAACTACAACACAGAATAGCTATTTAAAATGTTGAAGGTGCTGGGAAAATCGGCTTCATATACTGACATCTCCCTCATTAGGACACATTTCCTTTAAACTAAACATTTTACACAACATTTCGAGAGTACTTAACGTTTTCTCTGACAATCATTGTCTACTGAAATGAATCTGCTTTCTATTTAACCAAGAGCAAAGATCTAATGTCTGTCCGTAAAATTAAGAACAAAACTCTAGATGAATATTTATTTCCTTTATTAAGCAGATCAGTGTGGGAACAAATAGCAATTAGAAAAAAAAACGAGGAAAAAATGGTATTCGGGAACTAGACTAACATGATACATTTGCCATGAATGTCGGATAAAAAGGTACTACTAAAAGTGGAGTTCAGTGGAGGCTAGCAGAACACACGTTTTCATCAAGTTTACACTCAATGTAATTCTTTTGCATCTCGAACTTTTTTAACAATGTAGTTTAAGAACTGGAAAATCAATTGGGTCGCTGAAACAGAGTAAAGGAAATATTATGCCTTCCGAGGTATAATAAACGGTAGGTATGTCTGTGAATTACGTACTACTTCCTTCGCCTCGACCAAAGTGCCAAATACTTCAAACTTTTTGAAACATTATTAAGGTAATTTTAATTCAGAGTTGATTATCAAAAAACAGTTGTAATCATTTGCGGAAAAACTGAACTGAGAGGATAAGGAGGAGGAGGAGGAGGAGGAGGAGGAGGAGGAGGAGGAGGAGGAGGAGGAGGAGGAGGAGGAGGAGATATCAATAAACTCAAAACCTTTATCCATCGGACATAGTGCAAGCAAATAAAGTAAATTATTTCCTGAAACTCATGAATTAATAAATAATTTTTTGCTTATTATCTATTAACTTACGGAAAATTAATGCGTGTGGTTACCTAACTTCTTAAAAACCGATATTAAACCAAATATACCACGATATGCAACACGTACAAGAGTGGAAAATAAAATAGCCTATAACCGCTGCAGACACTCATTGATTAAAATGGCATTTACAATGAATAATCTGTGAACTGATTTCATCATTCACCTTCCAAGGAAGAGCATAAAACGCGATTTGCAACAAGAAATAATTTTATTGCATATTTATTTTGGCAGCTGCCAACGAACGCACGAGCACCGTGAATGTTACCAGGAAAATAGAACGTCTGAAACCTAACCGTTGAGTTTGAATCAGTAGTCAGCAAATAGGCACATCATAAAGCTCAATTTACCGCTTTTACAAGCTTGGATGGAAATATAATAGGTTATCCAGTGCATAGCACACTTAAGCTATCATAAGATAAGTTATCTAGCTAGCACGTAGTTTGAAAAACACGTTTCTGATAGTTCGTTATTGCAGTCAGCTGACAAGCACACACATACTAAGAATATTTACAGGTTTTTTCAAAAAGATGATTATTCAGGTAATGTAATGAAAAATCACACCTCTGAAGTATTACCCCCAATATATGGTAAGTTTTAGTTAAGAACACGTTGAGATTATGCGTCTGTTACAAGAAAACATCGTAAATGCATAGTTTAACTTTATTAGTAAGGTTTTAGATACGCCTAATAAATTGTTCAAAACACTGAACATTTATTAAGAATTTGTATGATTTCATAACAATAGTTTAGTAGCACAGAGATATGAAACAGGTTCTTATAGACGAAAAGCTTAGAACAGGTATATTTTAAACCCCAGGCGCAAGTTAAAAAAAGCAGGACTGTATGATTATTTGGGAATTGAGCTCTCAGTATGGTGTACATGTAACCCTATGTATATAATCCTGACTGCCGTTTGGAGTGTATGTTTATTACGCAGTGTGATGTACTGGCTAATGGCCTTCGGCCTTATTATATCTTCAAATTCCCACAAGAATCAATAAACCTTACGATTGACTGACAAGAATAGTTTCTGAGCAGATTAAGTTCTGCCGGAAAAATCTTTGGTTTGTTCGCCAGTACCAGTTAATTACCCTAACGACCTACGCCAAAGGGTGCCAGTAACAGCCTAGGCAGGAGCTACTTGACTTCTTAATCCAGCGCTCTATATAATAAAGTTTTGCAAAGCGCTGTGTCTTCCGTGGCCAAAGCCGACTCCAGGTGGTAGTTGCACGTCACCCTAACTCTCTAATGACGGTCAGGGAAACTCCGCATTCACGTCGACCACACCCCCGCCTTCCCGCGATCCCCTAGCCTTAGGGGTCACAACAAATCAACTTCGAAATGCAGGTGACGTGAGAAAGAATAACATGACTAGCTCGCTGAGGAACATATAAACCCTGCAAATGACACGCGTAGTCCGTCTGTGTGTACTTGCAGCGGCTGAATAATGAATTAGCGAAAAGAAAGGTTTGTCAATTTGGTTTTTCAATCTTCAACTGTCTCCATGCGCTCAGAATTTAATGAAACTAAATTTCACAGAAATATTCTTACCACAGAATAATGCATAAATAACAAAACAATAATCCTAGAGTAATTCAAATGACTATTTATTTATGCGATCCTTTAAACAGGCCTAAATTTCAGAGAACCTTATTATCAAAAAAAACAAGCCGGACACATGCCATTCATTTCTGAATTAGTATCGCCCGCATCCACAGGAAATAATAAAATGCATGCTATAAACACGGTGTTTCAATTCCAATAGCAAGGTTAAACATGATACCGAGAAAGTGGCAAGTATATGTCAACTAACTGGAGCAGGTTTCATCTTCCGGTGCCTTTGCCTGTAAATAAAAGCATCAATGGCACTATTAATTGTGCATTTGAAACTCGGTAAGGATTTCATATTTCGAAAAAATGTTTTCATTTAAGCCATAGGTTTGTGGGCTATATAAATTGAGTTACAGTGCCTTCAATTATCATATTTTTTCAAATATAGAACTAAAATTTCAAGAAAACTAAAGGTTCTTGTCAAGATGTACTCCTAGCACAATTTTAAGTGATTCTGAAATCCGAAAGTGCAGGCCTACTTCTGAACGCATTATTTTTAATCCAAGCTATGTCATCTATAATCACATTGGCATAAAGGAGAGAAATCTTACCTGTCTGCGTCCAGTCGACGGACACGACAACTCGGCTTTTACCTTGAATCTGCAATTCATACGAGTTCCTCTCCTGGGTATCTTTGTGAAAAGTCCCGACGAACCTCACTTCCTGACCGTTATTCCAGAGTTTCAGTTCTTTATTTAAATAAAATCGACCATAACGACTTGGAGAGGAAAAGCATTATAACATATTTGGTGCTTATTCAAGCGCATTACGCTGATTATATTTCCGACAGGCTAACTGCGCTTGTATAATCACAACCAGCATTATGAATCTGTTTAATTTATATTGGCAGTGGAGTAGTAACCTGATGAGTTGACGTTGGAAAAATCACTTATTTTGAAATCAAGCGAAAGGACCTTCCACTGACTGAAATTACTTGTACTTCTCTCTCTCTCTCTTAGTTTGGCCGCACAGTAACGGTTAAAAATGAGCTCCAGAGCGATCGAACGAGGAATGATCTAGTAGTGCAAAAATGGAGGTATTGGATGATTTATATCGCTCGTCTACTTTAAAAGTAAGCAAGGCCACCTTGTTTATCAGGAAATGAGTATATGCCTGGAACTTTGAAATCGAAGATAACACGTATTAAAACTTAAAGGTATTTACAGAACGTGCGAACGCCAACATTTGTAAGAAAGATCGAACGACGCAGAAAGATACTAAGGCATGTATGATACAAACGGTGGCAGTATATTGCTGCATGGCTCAAAGGAATAATAAAAGATGCTTCATTCGTTGATGAACGCTGACCTTTCGCTAACGGAACTCACTAGTCCCTTTCTACCTTTGTGTAGGACTGAACCAAAGTACAAGCGGCCAATCAGAACGTGAACGGTTGCGCTGACTGAAGGCTCTAAGTGCGCTAGCACAATGATGGAAACCCTGTAAAATTTGCAGAAAAGCTTAGGCAAATCAAAATTCACTGTTAACTGTGCTGAAAAGTAAGGAACCGACGATTTAATGTGAACGACAATGGATTTGTAACAGCCTTTAACCTTATGGTCAATATTTAATGGAAATTTTGTTTGGTTCGACTCGACTAACCCTAATGCCCAAAGTTATTAGTAGAATCCATTATTTTATTATTCCCATATTGTAGCCTACCGGACAAAACGTCCAGAAAGTGAATGAATATGCTGCTTACCGTATAGTAGCAAATCCAACAGATAATTAACTCGCTAGGCTTGATCAACTAATGCCAAAAATAATCTCTGTTAACCTGTGTGTGTGGACGTTAAATGAGGAACCATGTCTTACGGCAGCTCAGTTATGTTTGCAGAGGTTTAGTGGGCTTGCAGAGGATTACTGGGCTAGCAGATCTTAAGGCAACACACAGATGGTTACGTTTTTAAGTCGCAGGATATTGCAACACAAAAAACACTGTCTGAATTCTCACTGCCATAACAACAGACTTTGGCTAGAGAAGTTCCTGAACATATGCCTGGCATTTATATCGGAAATTTCAGCAAGACGATGCACCCCTTTGATCGGCCTAAACGAAAGAACAGCTGCAGCCGTGGATGCCAGTGGCCGCAAGATGAATTCAACCTTGCTAAGAAGTGTTCTAAGTTCACAAGTCATCTACCAGTAGTTGGCCATTCTGGTCGGAATTGAAGACAAAACAGCAATCGAAACGAACTCTGCTAACCATAAGCCAACGTTGGCATAGCATTGGTGCAAACTGAATTCAATCTTTCTAAGAAGTGGTAACTGAAGCGTGATAAGTGAATCTGCTGTGCAGAACCATTGGAAGATGGAACCCCCTGTCACGCAGTCTGACTCATCAGCAACTGGCTGATGCAACACTGAACAACGGACTTCGAAGTTGCGGCCGGTACGTACTTTTAACCGAAACGAGCAAATTATAAGCAAAAAATTAACTAGTCAACTTAAATTTTCTTTCGTAATGGAGATTTGTCGGGGAACTGAAAAAGTAAGTCGGAAATCAATGACGATTGCTATGCTAATGATAAAAGTAGAAGGGCGTCTAATTGAAAACAAATTTTCAACATGGAGACCGGTCGGTCATCCTCGCTAATGCGACAAAGAACCATGCAGTGCCTTTTTGTTCCCAGACAAATGCTGAATGCAGGCTCAACAGAAACTACCCTGGAAAATTGTACCTGTCCAATATCCACTCGACAAATAAAATACTGACGTGCGACCCAAAACCAAGGAACTAGTGACTGAAGTACGCCTGGCTACAGCACAGCCTTATTCAGGCCAACTGCCAACAAGATTATGTTGTAGGACTGTGTGGATGGAACCGAAGTTTGTCCGTCGTACCAACTATGTTCCGAGCCGTGTGAATCCGAACTGCAGAGCAGGGGCGCGCATGGTATGCAACACGGTATGAGCGATCTAAATATACTAATCGCGAGCCCTTTTTGCTCCACTGTTTCTCGAGGGGAGGCACTAAAATGATAACGGAATGTGGAAGAACGAAGAGTGGGGTGTAGGTGTCGAATACAACGAAGCAAACGCCTTAAAAACACTGAGTTCCCTAAAACTCTGTCGAATGAAAAAATGCTCAACAGTGAAAGCGGTCAGATGTAATGATTAGGTTCTGAAACTGGAGGTTGCGTATGAATAAGAAGTTTGCAATGCATGCGATTTGGCATTAAAAAACTAAAGAAAGACATCTAAATATCAACATTACCCGATTAACAGAAACGCAATTTAAAAGAAAAACGACCTCTAACGTGTAGGCCTAACCCGACTTTGTGAATGCGGCATATAGCCATAGCAATATCTAGTGAAGTTCATGAAAACCACTTGAACATAGTCAATATAAGCGATGCAATGTGAACTTAGTTGAATGCCAACAGTATCCGACGTGCAGTAACTGCGTAGATTACCAACCAAATTTGCCGTAGCTCTACAGTGTACTGAAAGTAGTCATTCCATAGCCATAGCTGTAGCCATAGAGCGTTCTGAAAGCAGCCACTACCCTCTTACGCTAAGCCGAATTCTGGATTACCCAGCGAGGAGTGTAAGCCTACAGCGGTCTGGACGCAGCAAATCCCGGGGAGTAAGAATAGTTGATACCGATGTCCTATTGCGTAGGAGAAACAGACAATCCATTCAGAGGGAAGTGAAGATATATAAAATTCCTATGGCTAAGCATATACAGTGATTCCGTGAAACATATTTACAGACCAATACCGAGGTCCTAAACCGCCCAGAATGCAGTCATTCCGTGGATCACGAAATTTAAAATACTACAGTGCTACAACGCCTCGGGTACAGTCATATCCTTCCGTAATGCACGACAAGGACCGAAACGTGAACCAAGGCAGGTTGATAATCGCGATACGGAAGTCTAGTTCATCGCGTTCCTAGGTAGGCCCAACGTAAGGCATAAAAAAAATAAGAAAACTTAATCCAAACCTGCCTACTAAATAAAATTAAGTAGGAACCTATGTAAAAATAGTCCGGTAGGCGACGTACAAGTCAGCCTACAGATGCAGTAGTGATCATTTTTGGAGCATCTGTCGTTGTAAATTACATTTCTAGAAAAAATCGTTTATTTCTTTGCATTGTCTCTCAAGTTTTTATTTGTCAGTAAAGCCAATCCCCACCAGTCAGTAGATTTCGCTGTAGGCTAATTGAATACAGTGTCAAATGTTGAGCTCCTATTCGAATTGCATATTTCAAAACACATATCTTCAATGACAGGTCGACATAATGGAGTTAATAAAGGACGCATAAGTGGGCTTTTCACTCCTTAAACGATTCCTTTGGTCATAATTTGCTCTTAGGTGGGGAATTCGTTCTGTCTGATTAATCAGAAATGTAATTATTATTCCTTATTTAATTTTCTTATTTCGAAAATTCTGAAAAAACAGAGTGCGATGCAAAAATTTGCTACTGGACGTGAACCCGAAAAACATGAAGCCTATTGGCGATATTTCACCATCTGAACTCAAAATAACTGCTGCATTTCCTATAAACACCGGTAAAGGACGGGCTGGACCATACAATCAGCATTGTTGAGAAAATACCACTTTTATGCGGTAAGATGATTTCAGTATTCATTTGGCCACCTTCGAAATACTGCACATTCAGGACTGCAAATTAACACGTAAAAATTCTTGAAATTCATTCGATTGTAGTGCAAAATTGGTGCACAATCTTTGACTGTTATTCCTCAAGCTGTTACAGGCACAAAACAGTGACTAAATATCAGTCGTCCAGATGCTGAATAAAATACTGTGATGCATATAATTATGGCAGTCGCTTCGGCTGAAACAAGAATGGATTTTACGAAAATTTGATTATAAGTTAATGTAATGGATTGTCAATTATTAATCTAGATGGTTCAGCAGAAAATTAAATGTTAAATTGACCCAGGTGAGCAAGACCTATGCGCTTAGCCTCTGAGAACGACGACTTGGGAATCGCTGGTTCTTGATATACATAAATCATCAAACAAATATAGATGGGCGGTTACCTACCATTTTTCCCCAATTGAAACCCTCCCGCAAAAAAAAACTAGCTTAGTACTTCGATACTTGCACTGCCTACGAGGTATCAGAAACATATCGTTCTCGGAAATACAAATCCCGCAGTATATGCTGCTTGGCTCCTACCGATAACATCTGATGTACCATAGGACTGCTACAAATTTCCATTCCGCAGTGTTTAATTGTGTCATTCCGTCAGTTTTAAAAACTTTTCGAATAATATTTTACTGCACAAGCATTTAAATGTTTCTCGCTGAAAATAAGAACGAAATTCGGTCCTGTCCCATAAGGAAGACCGAATTATTAAAACTTATTTCTGTGATAACGGAGGGTTCAAATTGCCATCACAAAACAAGCGCCGGCGTACGATTTAAAGTACTTAAAACAGTTACATTGTTAAATTATTAAGATATTTATAGCAAATTCTCAACCCTAAAGTTTGACAAAGATACAGGCAAAAAACGTAATGCGTGCGGATATCCAGTCGTAGGACTTGGAGATATTTTTACCACCTTTATCTTACGATAGTACCATTAACGCCCAAATGTTTATGTAAAATGACCAAATAGTATGTAATAGATAGCAGGATATGTATGCTGCATTCTCACCACTGACTGTCATTCTGCGAATGTATTTTCAAGAATGTAATAACTTCAAAGGGACCCTCCCAGATTTCATGGAATTTTGTACGTCAAAATAGGCATTTCACAAGAGAATGCTAAAGAATGGCGCTCAGTCCTTCATTTGGAGCTGCTTAATCACGACTAAACTTTCAACCTCTGGAACAAATGTTGTGCTTAGAATCGTTTCATTGCGTTTTCCGTGACACCGGAATGTGCGCGAAAGCAGCCGATGGTTCAGTCAATCTGTCGAAGTCGTAAGGTCGATGATACGAAGTGTTCCCAAATCAGAATCAGGGAAGAAGGATTAGGTAGGAAAAGGTTTTACTGAGGCAGAGCTTACAAGGGGCTCAACACACAGCTGCAGCTAGCGGTCTCCTCAGGTCAGTTGCTGTTGCGGTCTGTGTGTGTCCGCTCTTGAGACCACTTGGCCCCAGTGCGTCATTTATCCCTGCAGCCAATCAGTGAAACGCCACACATTGATTTGTTTCGAGCACTTGCGAGGATGTTGCCAAGATTTGAGTAGTCCCAGCAGGAGTTTAAGACGGATGGTTGAGTCAGCGTCTGCACCGGCCATCACGTAAGCCGAATTCCTCGACCAACAGCGGTGAACTAAGCGGTGCACATGGGAATGGACTGCCACAAATCCCATCCTCCAAAAAGTCCGCTGCCACCTGATTGGCTTACAAGCTGACGCTGACTGAATCTCACCTGATGCTCATTCATCTACGCCAACTGCACGGGCTAACGCACAGACCCCGAGCCGGTCACGCGTCCTGGAGTTGTACCAACTCCGAACGTCTGTGGAGAAGACACGACTACTACCAGAGTCTTTACACTCTCTTCTCCTCTAAAACGGGACCAGACCGTGATTATTGTGGCGCTTTGAATACTACTCAGATGCTACATGTGAGATTGACGCGTATGGTCATTTTTCAACCGTCGAAGCAACGACAGACAGCGCATGAGAACAGTTTCACTGTGCATTAGATTGTTTCGTAAGAAGACCGAAATGCTGGATCCATCTTCGATCAACCTTGCAGCATACAAATGGCACCAGTAGGACACGTCTAGCGACACTCGATTGGAGCTTAGTGTCTTGGTGCCTTCGAAAATGAATGACGTTTCGATCTAGTACTGCAGAAAATTTATTTTTCACATTAGTCAGCTATCCCGATTGGCCTTAATCGACGCAAGTTAATTTTTATCACATATGTTAACAAATATAATATCTTTTCTCCACGATCACCAACCTCACTCTTTCTCCATAAAGAGAAACAGGACTATATGTTGAATAAAAAAGTACGCGATCTGTCATAAATCCCTGATGGAAGATTCTTGCTTATGTCCTCGATTTTATCAAGGCAAACTAATTATATTTTTCAAAAGATGAAGAAGTTTTTTTTAGAAATATGCTAAAATTCTCAGATTGCAAATATCGCAATTGGTGTAAAGGAAACAAGTACATCTGCCTCGAAGAATTGTATATAGTTCCGAAAAACGCCAGATATTTTTTTGCATAAACAAATGTGACAATTTGTATAAGAACGCACTGTTAAAACGTCCTATATCATATTTTTGACAAATATGCATTTCCAATCACGGTTTCGATCCTTCGTTTGAAGTAACTACTTGTAATTTATTTAGAAGTTAAATAAGATTCACTCTGTCTACAAATGCCCTAGTACATCATGCAAAAAACAATACTAACAAGCGAACTCACGGCAGAACTCTGGATCCCCATTTACGTGGGTTAAGCCAATCCAGGAGCAGAGCAATATGTCATCACGTATTATAAATCTCTTAAGAGTAAAAAAATATTACAATTTTATCAGTTGCAGATAAGCATTAGTAATATTGACAAAACGCGTAAATTCTTGATACACCCCGACCGTTAAGCTCACCTGCTCAACTTGAAATCATACATAGGTGCACAACCAACCTTGTTATGTAAATCACACATTCTAGGTAGATACAACACAGTTTGAAAAGCAAATATTCGAAAACATTTAGCTAACCATTACTTGAGGAGCTTCAGTTTTTTTTTTTCAGTTTATTTGGTGAGGATAATAGGCAATGCCTTTGAAAACCCTATTTAGCACGTGTAAATTTACCACTACTAACATAGTATTGGCAAACAGTGAGTAGCATTGTTTTTTACAATATATGTCTGATTTTTTAGAGGTCAGACTTGAGGGGAGGAGAGTAGCATTGTTTTTTACAATATATGTCTGGTTTTTAGAGTTCAGACTTGAGAGAGGAGAGGGGACGCATGTAATTATCCAAGCGTTGTTTGTACATTTGAAGGGAAGTTGCCTCCACGACTGACTGTGGAAGGTTGTTCCACTGTTGTATGACACGTTGCGTGAAGAATTCGGAGCGGAGGTTTAGCTTGGACATTTTCGTGCGCAGCTTCATTGTGTGCCCACGGAGATGAGGAGAGAGGTGCCACTGAAACATGTCTTCAAAGCGTAATCCTTTCTCAAGACCGTTTATTATCTTGTAAACTAGGATAAGATCCCCTCTTTGTTGCCTGTAATGCAGAGGGAATAAATTTAGGCATGCCAGTCTATCTATGTAAGTGTGGTTTTTTAGACCTCTTACTAGCTTTGTTGCCCGACGCTGCACTTTCTCCAGACATGCTGTGTCCTTTGCTAGCCATGGCCGCCACGCCTGTATGCCATACTCTAGGTGTGGTCGAACAAATGTGCCGTACACTCTGCCAAAGAGATCTTCATCGAAGGCTAGAAACGCCCTTTTGATAGCGTGCAGCACTCCCGTGGCTTTTATTTGCGGCTTTGACAGACTGTAATGAGGGCTTCAGATTACTCTGTATCCAAATGCCTAGGTCTTTTTGCGTAGATGCTACGGGAATTTGGATGTTTTTCAGGTGATATGTCCTGCTGCTCTGGGGGATAGGGTAGTTTGTTGGACGCAGGTGGAGGACGGCACACTTTTGCACATTGAAATCCAGCAGCCATCTCTCAGACCACGTCTGCAGTTTGCAAAGATTATTTTGCAGAGCATCTCGGTCGCTTGGGAGCTAGCTTGCTAATCTTTAGGAATACTTTAAAACGTATTTCAACCTAATATCAAATTTCAAATCGCGATCTTACATCAACTGCCACATGGCATTGTTCGGTCAAACCGGAAAGTTATGTACAATAATGTCCGCGTTTGGTTCCTAATGGCTGTCTGACACGTGCTGCACCACTTTTTCCAAATGCTCCTAATTTTTCGCTTTTCTATATCGAGTAAACTTTTAAATCTAAGCGTAATTGGCTGGAAATATATGGGCTTACCAGATTATCTTTTTGGTCAAAAGATGCTGCAAAGGTTATGGTAACTTGTTTACTGTTCTTCATAAACCGGGCGAGTGGTAGCGTCGGTTTCAAAATCACTCCATCTGAAACAGTAAGGTGTTTGTTTCATGCTTCTTCGGAGTGAATACTGAAAATTTGATAGATAAAATTGCAAGGATCTATGCATTGAATGCGTTCCCTTGCATTCTAAACTATTTGGAATTTAAGTAAATTTCCTGGGAGAACAATAACTGAGTAGGCAAATAATGGGTTATTACCTGGGCCTGGATTTGGAAATATGCAACGCGGGGCAAAGAATGTGGTGTGCCACCGCTCACTTTGCAGAAATAAGGTTCTATGCCCAGCCACAGACGATAGTTGAATTTCCGTTATAACGTCCCTAGAAGCTAAATTTGGGTGGAACTTGTTTACTTATAGAACGATGAAAATTGCCGCAAAGAACTTTTAGGCTGAATTCAAATATCTATAAGGGGTAGATATGATTTAACATAAGGGACATGCTCGCCAGTTCCTCCAGCCAATGCACCAGACACCTCTTAATTTGCTACAAGTAAAGTGCAATTTCTAACGCATGAATAACTCATTTTATCATATTTGCAACATGTAAACTTTGAACAAAAATTACAAATTCGCAAGGCGCTGTTTGGCCAATTACATACCAAATATATTGAGACCCTTCAGTGCACCCGTCTACGGGTTTAAGTAAACATCTGCTTACTAAATATGGAGGTGCTAACTTTGGATGCGCAATACACTAAAACTATGAAAAATGTTAACTCTGATAAAAACAAATCGCGAAATGTTCAAACGTTCGCGTATTTTTATGCATTTATTTCCACTGCTATTGAGATTAGAAAGCTGAAGTTTTCGGCCTCGACTATTTAGTAGAAAGAGCATGGAGAATTCTAGGGTACCGACTGATCATCCAAAGGCCTCACAGCTGTGTTCTTTATCAGCAGAATGCTGGCGCAAATCGCGTCTGGACTTTAAAGTAGTATCCGATTTCTACTTATGATAAATCAAACAAAGTGCATATTTTGTTGCGAAACGTTCTTGAAAAACTCTGGATGTTACAAGTCAGCATTGAAAATATGGCTTTAGATATTTAAAAAAAATCGCATACTTTCGTTGAACGAGCATGGTTTCCCAACCTCTTTATTTGACACGTAGCAAATTCCATCTTCGATCTCCATGATTTCACCGTCAAGATATATAATCTGAAATGAGAAACCAAGAGCGGCGTTTTCAATGCCAAATTGCCAATTATGTCAGAAAGATGGTGGCAAAAAGCGAGATGAATCCATCTAACAAGAACCTTTAGTCCAAAGCAGATAAAATCGTATTGTTGATCACTGTCTTTCGCACGATTTATTTATTTTAATGGTGAACAATGTAATAAATATATGACAAAAGTTGCAAGAACGTATATTTTAGCCCCTTTATTATTAGTAATCATGCACCTCAGTACCTTCCACAAAACCAGAATCTACCAAGGGTGCATTCAGGTATATACACGAGCAGAAGGCGATTGACATGCGGCCGGCTAAAGGCCGACGTAAGCTCTCATTTTTACCGCACGACAGCCAAGTGAGCACACCATGTAAAACGCAAACGAAGCCAAATAATCCAGAGGGAGACTTTTAACGAAACGGAGGCCTGACTGAGCAACGGGCAACGCAGTAAATAAGAAGAAAATACAACCAACACATGGTTGACCGAATCTTTCACGGATTTGGACTTTGCGAACTCTGTGGCCAGTTTTTTCAGAGTAAGTTAAATGAGTGAACTGGGAACAAGAGTTCCGTCAGTTGAAATATATGATGCGAAAACAGCAGGCAATCGGTCAAGTTGCAAACGAACTACGGTTATAAAAGGGGTCCCAGAATCCACGTCAGCAATTCCCGGGGAGAAAGTTAAACATGACCTTGGTCTTATTCCAGAGTATGTTACAGCATTGTTAAGAGAAGGCGAGTTGATTAACATTTTAAAAACATCGAATAGGGAAAGCTCAGCCGTCAATTTATTTAAACTCTCGGCCATGACCCTTAAAAATCCTCCTAGAAACCGAAGCGCAGGCGCAGCTCTTGCTACAAAGAAAGTCGTCTCTGCGGAATATGCATGCTGGTGTTTTTTTCCAACCGGACTACGAGTCGAGAGAACGAATGAAGATGAATCAACTGATAAATGAACTGAATGGGCAAAGGAAAAATAGTGAAAAATACCTAAAAATCAGAGATGGGTGCATAATTCACGTCAAAAGAGAATTTCTTTGGCCGAAAGCAGTCAGCCTGACAGCTTAACCAATATAAAAATGTCCACTTTCAAGTGGCCGGTGTCTCGAAATATACTATGCCAACTGCCAGAGTCTCTTCAACCAACTCGATGAGCTCAAACCTCTAGACTCTGAGCAGAAACCGTACATAATTGCATTGACAGAGACATGGCTAACTGAAGAAATATGCCTTAGCGAAGTCAGTATTAGGGGTTACCACATGCTCCGTTAGGACAGATTACAACGTAGAGGCGGAGGCGTGGCACTTTATATATCTCCTGAATAATATTCCTGTTACAGCGCAATTTCCGACTTAGTACTACGAAGCTATGAAATAATTTCTTGCCAAATTAGAATAAAACCCTTGCCGACACTTACCCTATGCGTTGTTTACCGGCCTCCTAGCTCGAACGAAAGCGATGATGTGGAAATTCTAAACTCATTGAAATTGATATGCCAGCAGGATAATTTATTACTCCTGGGTGACCTCAACGCACCTGGCATGGATTTGGAAAGTTCCACAGAAAAGGCCGCAGCAACGTCATTTAACTATACTCTTCTAAAATTTTCCCTGAACGAATACCTCACCCAGCACAGAGTTCGGAACCAGGCTGAGAGAAGGTCAACGATCAAATTTTTTAAGCTCTCGGTTTCAGCAAAGAAGAAGGCGTCATAAGGGGAGGGAACTCACAACCGCCACTAGGGTTAAGTGACCATATTGCTTTTACCTGCCTGTGTTCCCTCCTATCTCCACAACCGCAAATAAAGAGACGCAGAAACATTTGGATTTGGACGCAATGAGATGTGATGCATCCGCGGAAACCTGGTTAGTCTATACAACCTCTAGCGACTAAACCTGGCAACAATTCCAAGGGATTATTGCGCACCTGATTGAAGTCCATTGCCCAATAAAAACGATAAGACCGTATGCCTAACCTCCGTGGATCAATCCGACGATAAAAAGGAGCATAAAGAAGAAACAGAGACTGTGGAAAAGTGCTTTTATCTTCAAGATCCCATATCCTTTGCCGAATCTCAAGAGCAAAGAAACGGGTGCCATAAGCAAATATGAATTGCTAGAACTATCTTCGAGCGTCAACTGATATCAGAAGCCACAATATGCCCTAAAAAGCTTTATGGGTACATCCGCAGTCGAAGGAAGCACTGGGACGAAATTTCGAGTCTAAAGGATAGCCCCGGGAACATACTAACTGAAGAACCGCAGAAAGTCCAGCTACTATCCCAGTTTTTTTAGATCTTCGTTTAAGGTGGAATCGTCTGATGAAAATCCAGATCTTGCGATGGGCGAAGATACGGCTGTCATTGAAACCGTAGCCTTTTCAGTTGACGAATTCAGACGGGTCCTCAACAAAATCAAGCCAGACAAGTCTCCTGATCCGGATGGGACCCCTGGGCTGATACATAACGAATTATCGGCTGAGCTAGCAATGCCTCCTTCATCTCTGTTCGAGCTGTCAATGAGAACAGGGGGCTTGCCTTCGCTGTAAAAGACAGCCATAATCGTTCCCTTATATAAGCGAAGTAGCAAGATGGCAGCGAACAGCTTTAGACCTAGAAACTTGACTTGCCTTTCCTGCAAAACAATGGAAGTCCACGTAAAGCGTGCTATACTAAAATTGGGTGGTTAAAATGACGTCTTATAGAATTTTTAGCATGGTTTTCGGCGAGGGTGCTTCTGCCTTTCAAACCTGCTGACTTCTCTCGAAGTCTGGATCAGTGCTTTAGAAGAGGGCTTCGAAGTAGATGTAGTGTACATCGATTTCCGTTAAGCCTTTGACAGTGTGTCCCATCAACGCCTTTTACATAAACTAAGCGTTCTTGGCATCAGGGGGAAGCTTTTGAACTGGATAAAGTCATTTCTGATTGGTCGAAAACAACACGTCTGTATCGGAGACGATAAATCGGACTGGGTGAACGTGGTTAGTGGAGTTCCTCAAGGCTCCATTCTTTGGTCCCCTACGTTCCTCTTTTATGTACATGACAGTCTTCAGGAACTGAATTGCGGTAAGGTCATGGTTGCCAATGACTTTAAACTGTGGCAAGTCATTAAGGACCCGAGCGATCAGAATGTTCAGCAAAATAATCTGCTCAGACTGCAAACATGGTCCGAGAAATGGCTTCTAGATTTTAATGTGCGAAAGTGTGCCGTTCTCCAACTGCGTCCAACCAATTATCTTCCAACTGCCAAAGTGAGGGCATATTATCTGAACGAAACTCAAATTCCCATCAAATATTCACAGAAAGACCTCCGTTTTGATACAGGGCAATCTGAAACCTTCATTGCAATGCGTCAAGGCTGCAAACACTGTTATGTGAGTATTGCAAGCTATCAAAAGGGCGTTTGTATCTTTGGACAAAGACCTCTTTGGTAAAGTCTACGGCACCTTCGTTTGACCTCACCTAGAATCGCTTGGATAATTTTATGTGTCCTTTGTTTTCCCTCGACGATCTTAATATGAAGTAATATCAGCTCAACTTAGGAAAGGGTTATTTGTGAAAACAATGCTACGTATATTTTGTGAATACTATTTGTATAGTGTACGTTATTAAGAGTACGTACATAGAGGTAAATGACACACTGGCATGTAAACAATAGCGTTTTCAAAGGCGTTGCCTATCTTCATCACCAAATAATTACCATGAATGACTTTTTGGAGGAAAGCAATTAAAATGCATAATTGTTCATTGATGTTTGATATTATTCACATACGCTGACCCGGACACTTAAGCAGAAAAATCACTGAACAGGCTTCTGATGTACATGAAAATGTCATACCCCGGAAGCAACATGATTAAGCCATTCTCAAAGATTAGTGACGAATGACTTCAAATTGGACGGGTAGGCTTTTAATCCTGGCATACCGGAAAGCATAAACCGAAAATAAAGAGGATTTAAGAAAACGCCAAGTAATACGCTGGCATCATGACACTGCGTAATACCTTGCAGGCTACCTAAAACGCTTAGACTAATACATCCGTGTTTACAATTTGCTAACTCATCGGAGTATAACGGCTAAGACGCTGCGCTATTGAATGTATCATTTCTGCTGACCAATGTGACCGGTTTTTACAGCTGCCTACCTGCTACTGTAGAGTGGGAGAAGGAGTCGACATCTTCCCTTTCGTAATCGCAGCTGCCCGTGCAGCCAATCCGTTATTGTCAATATTTAAAAAGAACTAAATGGAAACCAAGTGCACAATACAGATATCCGAATAACGTAATCGACGACAGTAACAAGGAGATATGCACGTCGATCAGACAACCCGATGAAATCATGGTCTCTCCAGAGAAGTGAAATCGCTATTCACATCCACTTCACTGAAATTGGCACTGGAAGTTTTGTGTCAGAGACGCTCTGAGGCGCATGACGAGGCTCCGAGTCCATATAAAATTTAACACCTCATGAGGCTATTTGAATTTGTCCAATAAACCTTCTTCACCTTTGCTGGATAAACCCATCAATAGATAATGTGAACTCCAATGGACATTCGGCCTACAGTTAACTGGCCAAATTCGTCCAACTGGAGCCAAAAACACGGCATTTATCCAACATAGACCGATTTATGGATCTGTTAAGTCGAGGAAAGGTATTTATCATCCGAAAAACATGCCGCAAGGCCTCTATAACTTGCCTTACGGTATCTTTCCTGATAAAAAATTAAAAAATTGTACGGTTGTCAGGGTGGGGGTGGGAGGGGGATAAAAACAAAATTGCGGTCCGTTTTCTGATTATGGTCAGAGGAATGGTGGCCACCGGAACAGGTCCTGTGCGCTCAAAAGAACTTTATACAGGCACCGCAATTACCGTGGCCGAAAGCCACCAATTTAGCCACCCGCATCTAATTACTTCGTTCCGGCGGCCACCATTCCTCTGACCATAATCAGAAAACGGACCGCAATTTTGTTTTATCCCTCCCCCCACCCTGACAACCGTACAATTTGTTTTACTTACCCGCATATTTGACTTTATTGACACAGTGATATAAAATGTAAAGGCCTGATGAGAATTTATCGAAAGCTAACGTATGCTCGCCAAATTGTCTTTTGAATTTTTCAATGGGAATTTTCGCTACTCTAAAAAATTAACAATTTAAAAATAACGGGGATTTTACAGCAATAATCAGACAGAGCAAAAATAAACTGCGTGAACATGATCTGGTAGTAAAGCGGTTCGAGAATATCGTGAGTCCGTGAGACTTTTTATGCAGAGTGGCTATCCCGGGGCGCTTATACACCGATGCCTACGCATTAAGCCCTTTAAGAACCCAAGCAGAAACAACACTAAGAATATGAAACGCACGGACATAGGGAAACTGTGTAGCTAAGGAACGCATTGCAGCTGGGCTAAGTATGAGTACTGCACACCGGTCAAAAATCAACCTGCACGCAGCAAGGTGATGAATATCAAATTCTGAGGAACAGGCTGCGGCAGTATATTGCATCCTGTGTCTTAACTGACCTTGTGTCTGCGCAGGTCAGAATAACCGCATGCTTTGCGATGTAGCGACGAAGTATCGCAAGTAGATGCCCACACCTAATAAGTGGGTCTTGTGATCAACTTCGCATCCGCCGACATGATCACCCAACCCGGACACGGAACAGAACGAAGATTAATTGAAGCTATGGCCTTGGCTGAAACGTCAGTCAATCTCTATATCGATATTGTGCAGGCATACAGTGCTTTGTGCAATAACTTTAGCCCTACATCATGGATCATCGATTAGAGTGTACTCGCTATGACTATGGGCATTGATTGAAGTATACTGCCTATAAATGCGGCTTGATCTGTTGCCCCTAATAAATCAGAGTATGGACTCCTGCACGAATTCTTGTTCCTGATTATTGCAAACACTGGAGAGGTGAGCATTCACATCCGTCCATAATGCACTTCTAGATTATAACGTTTCATTGCCGTCAGCAGTCAAGCAGCCATACAATTTCGCATATCCCTTTGCGCGAGCTTTTTCATTCCTTAACTTGTCATACACGCAACTGTAAAGACAAATGAACAATGCCGACAAAGACAATGGAGACTGGAGTGACCATTTCTGGCCGTCATCAGCCAGTGGAGCAACACCCACAGCTCCAGCCCGCGACCTGTACAGCCATTAGTGATCGGCGAGGGTTCATCAACGAATGCAAGAGGTCAAATGTTCTAACCATTGAGCCACGGGCTTGTTTTCCTGCCGGTTTAGATCGGGAATATGAACATTCACAGATGAACGCTGTGCGGCTACTGGCGGGCCTCGATAGTGAGCCTGAAGGTACAGCGGTACGAGTGAGTTCATTAAGTAATCGGTGAGCGTTCATCTATGAACATACGGAAATCTCCGCTTGAATATACTTCGTAAGACTTGCGCAATCGCTTTTAAGTGAAGACCTCAGCTACAAAGTTAACGAAAGCATTTAGACTTGCAGCATGTGGAATGAGAGCACGTGTTAGTAAAACACAGGAAATCGCAGTTTAACTGTATTCACAGCTTAGTTCGTTAAAATGGGAACTCTGTCATGAACGAACATTTGCATTGGTCCTTGAATGAGAGCAGGATCTATCTGCTTCGACTCTTTGTCTATCAATTCGCGCGCTGGCGTTTCAGGGAAGAAAACTATTATTTTCTTTTATTCTTCTGATCGAGTCTATATGATTTTTCACTTTTGATAATCCTTCTGTATGAACGAGTGTTTTTAAAAAAATTAGATGGCAATAATAGTCATTAAAGATTTGTTGATAATGAAGAAAGAAATTTCTTATTGCATAATTACGTCTTACAAATTCAAATTTAAATTACAAATTCATGTCTTTCATATTCAATATTAAAAATAGTTATTTGATACTTACAGGTATCATCCTACTTTCATAACGCAACAAAGGTGAGAGACCGATAGCCGTTAGGACCACTGATGAACCCCATCTGGTCGGGTTTTGTCCGCCTAGAGAGGTTAGAAGGCTCAAATTCAAAACCTGCCGTATATGTCAACATTTTTTCTACGTAAACTAACTCAATATTTTCATTTAGTACCTCGTAGCTGGATTTAGAAATTTTAATAAAACTTGATTGGAATTTTCCTACTTAAGAGAGCCAATCGGATAAGGCAATGAACATCTCCCATATGACATGTTTCCGTCGCATTTAATTGCTGGCGTGTCAAAACACTTACTTTTAACCTAACCTAGACTCTCCCTGTAATTTTCAGCAAGACCAGCTATTACACGTGCATATTGATTTCCGTTTTTCACCGAAGAGCCAACTAACTCTACTTATATTTGCTGTTTGAATATAATTTATTTTGAATGCACCTGTTTATTCAACAGCTATTTTTCAACTTCATTTCTTCTTTTCTTTGATAAGGTATTCTCAGGTAATTTACGAGACGAAAGTCCATTTACGTACTACCACAGTCGAGGATTATCACTCCAGGTCAACGACTATGTCTAGTGCATGTTGGTTTAATTTTTCAGAAGAGAGATTAGTTGAAACCGTTCCACTTTATAGCCTGTCAACACCTTCGCAGAGAGCTAACAATACCAGACAGCAGAAAGCATAAAGAAAGGGCTCTCACATCGTCAATTTAAAAATGATGGGTAATTGTCGTGTGGTAAAAAAAACGAAAGAAACTGAATTTAATTACAGGACTACAGTTTATTCATGGCTCTGTGTTGATCAGTACGACATTTTCAGATCCTATTTTGCGTTCTTTTTTACCTTTACCTATTTAAACAAGTGTCTTTTTTGCTAACAGTCTCTGTAGTTACGGTCACAGAGGATCACCAGCAAAACCTAGGCTCCTGAAAGAGCAGTGCCCTTTAAGCTATGCGATGTTTTTCAAACCCACAGCAGACGGCACTGGTGTGATCATACAAGCTCGTTGTTGACGGAGCACTGGCTTTGCGTACGCTCTGTGTTTGTCGGCGTGGTAATATGTGTATTCTTTGAAGAAATCGCTGAAGCAACTGCAAATCAACTCGGCGACCTGGGAGTACCTCGCCCAGGATAAACCGGCATGGAGAAGTTCAGTGAAGACTGGTTCAGCAATCTATCCGAGCCAGGTGTGGTGGCACGCCCAGGGGCGGCTTCGGCCGCGCCAGCCACCTGCGCCCTCTCCCATCTCCGGTCTTCTTGACTCTGTCTTGACACCGGGCTCAGGTGGGGGAGGAGGAGAGAGTGCGGTAGCTGCAGCGCAAGGCTACTATCACTTAAAATTAATTCACGCGCAAGTCACCGTCCCTGCACCACCTGGTGTGGAGCCTACGGCGGACCTCGTCGAAATCGACGGTCGAACTGCCGTATGTGTATTCGTGTCACGCTGGATGGCACTTCAACGAGTTAGCACATTCACAACCACCTACGGGAAGTGGTAGTAAACCGGACTAAATGCACAAAGTAACAACAGGTGATGCAGGATTCTGATACTACCAGGGCTATTTATCAACATTCTTCAAACATAATTTCTGGTATGTTCGTGCTAAGCGCAAAAAATGACTTTTTGTGTGTCCGTGTAAATAAACGAGCAGCGTGAATACAGTTTGCAGGAAGTACAGGCGGCCAAATAGAAAGACAATAAAGAGGTAAATAATGGAGCAGTTCAATCTTCTATCAGAATGCGCAGAGGATAGTTGGATCACTCTAATTCGATTAGAAAAATGCAGTTGTTTCCTATACATTATTGGGTAGGGGTATTAAAAACATATTCCCATACTGAAGGGCAATTTTGAAACACAATACTCTTTTAACTGATGTGTTCTAATTAAGCAGGGAAGAAGTTGGATCGCATTTTAATTTCGCTTGCGGTTACCGGCATCTCCAGCTATTGCAGCTGCCTAACTCCTATCATAAGCATTTTACTACGCAATCATGCTTTTTTCTTAATTCAATTTTTATGGCAAAAGTTGCACTTACTTATTGCGTGAATGACGGATAGAAGAAGAGACACCCTCAGCATTGTTGTCTTTCACAATGGGTGATGAAATTTAAATAGGCCCATTTGCCCGATCCCTAAATGGTCCGATAAGAGCCATTCACATAGGTGTGCTACCGTGTCGATGGTTGGCTGAAAGGATACTTTGAAATTTTGAAATCTTTCATTACTGTAGCTTAGCAGGAGTGCATGCAGGTAAGTGAACGTGGGCTGTGCTAGGCGCGGAGCTTATACGAGGTTCTTTTGTGCGCACAAGACCGCCTTCCTCAACCTGATAGCGGTCGCTTCAGCTGTTGCTCCCAGACGCAACTACATAAATTTCCGAATCGGTCAAATCATCACAGTGTATCGTTCCATCACTTCTCACACATTTTTTGTAAATCAACGCCGTTTTCCCGTTTGCTGCCTGGTTTTGTAAACCTTATAAACATATAGTCTGTACTCACTTTTATTGGGGCTCAAGCGTCTGTTGTGTACGCAGATGCAGATAGAGAACATACATCTATCACGTCAATGACATTGTGTCTGATCATATTTTCTGTGGCACGCGTCGCCTAGCTAGTGAAATCTGTCAGCCAATTCACCAAAATTTCCGTGTCAAGTTTCTGACTAGCTCGGATATTGGATTGGTGCATGTGAGAGAAACAACGGAATGAAGTCGAAACTGAGGATCTCAATCCCACAGCACTACAGCACATTCCTCGGTAAAATAGGTTTACCGCGATTGGCAGCTATCGTGATTCACTAGAAAGTCGTGAATTGGAAGGTTGCTTAGAGACGGTCTTCGAAGTCAATCCCCTATGTATTTTGAAGAGTTGATTCGTGGACTCAATGTGAGGTTTTAATGCTTTCTTCGTGATTTGGACTCCCACGTACTGCACGCCCCAGATGTGGTCCGAGTCACCCCTTGTTTCTGCTTGAACCTCAGCATTTGACGCACGCGTAGGAGGTGTAGGAGTGATCAGATAAGAGCTAAGTGGAGGAAGAGTGTCAAATAGATCCATGTGCCTTGTACAAGGGACGGATGCTCTGCGTATCACAGTATTGGCAAAAACGCTCATCAGTGACTTCCCAAAGCTATACTCGTAGGTCGATTCATCCTCACACTCGAGAGCGTCAGTACAGACAGCAGCAGATTTTGGTAAGGATGGTTGTTTGGTTACGCAGGGGTCCCATTGCAAGTAATTACCTCAAATGCATCAAGTCATTTAAATGTGCAATTTATGCATTGGCACGGAACCTGGAAAACGGGGTGGCAATTGTAACAACAAGTACAAATATGGGTAAGGAGGACATGTTTGGCCATCTAAACCGGACACGGGAGCAGAAACCACCCACAATACATGTGAATTTGTGCCAAATTCCAGAAAGATTAGGGTTAAGTTTAAGATTAGGTTAATGATGAAGTTAAGGTTTATTATTAAAGTAAGGGGTAGTGTTAGATTCTGGATTAAAGTCAAGAGTATGCTAAAGGATAAGGTTAGATTTCGCGTCAACTGTAGGGTTTATGTTCATAGTAGGGCTAGGGTAAAGATTAAGGTAGAAGTTCAGCTTTACTTAAAGTTTTATTGTTAAAGTTAAGACAAGGGTATATTTGCCCCACATGAAATTTATCATCAGGCTAGCTTTTTCAAGTGGACGGGTGTTTCTATTCCCGAATCCTGTTTAGGCGGCCGTGCAATTCATCCTTACTGAAATATGCCAGGCAACAGTAGCAAACAACCATCTCCAGTGCATTTCCTATAGAGTGAGACAAAAGCAATTTCCTTGGTCATGAAAGTGAAGCTTTTTGATTTGCTGAACAAGTTCTTCGGAGGAAAAAATGATTCGGTTACAGAACTAGAAATAGAAACATGCGTCCTATCTAGATCAAGCTTTTAGTCAACCTGTCATAAAAAGTTGACTTCGGGTTTGTCATTTCTCACTGCAATACAAAAAAGGTGGCATTCAGCATGGTCTATTTTGCGATCCTAACTCTCTCAAACGCAATCTGGTTACGAGTTTACGTATAATATTTATTGAAGTTTATGCTATGTCAGGTCTGCTTTTACTATAGACAGAGAGAGAGAGCTTCGCTTTATTTTGAAAGTAAAATTCCAAAACTTTCAGAATAAAATGTCCTTCATTCACCGTGAATAAGGTTGGGCATAAAAGCCACACAACACCGGAAGATCACAAAGGAATGGCCGAAGAATGCATATATTGACATCATGAAGAATCATCCTTGAATGCGTCTCAAAATATTGATCAAATTGGACTTCCTTCAAAACAGTGCCAGCGTCGTGCGCTGATGACATGCGAATGGAGAGCAGAAAAGATGGTGGCTCAATTTCTAAAGCCTGCCTGTAACTTTATGCGCATATATCAATGGCGCAATACATCGGGAGTAGCAGAATGGACAGGGCTCGTGTACGGTTTCAGAAGATAAAATCATGGATTTGAGTTGTTTTCAAAATGTACAGATTTTTGAAAATGTGTTTAAAAAAGTTCACATTTTAAATTAGGACGGAATGTTCGAGTCTCTAATATCGATAATTACCATACTTTTTCTTTGCGTACACTTGTAAAATGCACATTTAACTGCAAAGGCGTTATTCGTATGCCATGTGAAATTTTATGCAAAGATCAAACAATAACTCGCATTCAAGGAATATTATGCCTTCTTGCAAAAATTCGGGGTGAATTTGATCAGAACCTACCATGAATCATTATTGCGATGCAATCTGCTAAAGATTTAGTTAAAGAAACGCTTAGCATTCGCATTCAGAAGTAGCAAAGCTTTGCGTGAACCTAATCGTGCCTCAGCTTTTGCACATAAAATTACAAAGCGACTTCTGTGTAGTCTTAAACCAGCAAGATGACGCTCTTCGCGGACGACGGGAGAGTCTCCAAAACATTCGCTTCGAAGAGAAGTGGGATTATGTACCTGGTCCCGCACTCTTCCGCTTGATATTCTTTAGCATGATATTGGATGTTTAACTCGAGCAACACTCTGAGATTAATATTTCCGAAAGGATTAATTACCAACCTCTAAACATTGGGCAGCTCCAAGCCGACAATGGTGCCTTCAACCTCAGGACAGAATTAACTAATCTAAGAGGCGTGGACCGTTTTTAAAATTTCTCATCGGAATAGATTTATTAAGCTCTTTATTTTTGGCTAGCTTGGTTGGCTTACCTTTATCAGTGCATCAAATGAAAAAAAATAGCTGAAAAAACGATAATGTCATGAATAAGTGGTGGGCCATGAAAGGAAACATTTTCTATTCTTTCACTTCATTGGCTTTTGGCACATTCTTGTCGGCATTGATAGCTGTCTGCGCTCCGATTCATCGCCAGCTGCAAGCTGATGTCTCCAATTCCCCATTGGCCAATTTATTTCATCCGACCGCGTCTGTATACCTTTCCTAAGTTCTGAGGCTGTTTGGTTCCGGCCCCTGTATACGTAAAGACGCAAGACGTTATAAGCTCCAGGAAGATCGAGATGCCTGTTCGCGCCACGCCTCAATTGTCAGTAAATCCATCCTCGCTTTACCCCATCATCATCTCGCCAACCTCCTACGCGGGTGACCAAATTTGAGCAGATAACGACCCTCATGCTGCCCATCAAATAAGTAGCACACCATGGCGTAGTCCCAGCGATCGCATCTGCTTCTTCCGAATTCTCTTATCTTCCACAGGGGTTCGGAGTAAGTAGCTTCCCGCACAACTTCCTCATCCGGTGCATGGGCAAACGGCATATTGTGAGGTCTTCTTTTGTGGAAAATTTTGGGGATTTCAAAACGAGTATTGCTCACTCATAAGCAGCCAACGTAAAACGAAATTGGGATGATAATTTTCTCTTTAAAATAGTAAGCCAAATCACTCGCTCGTCAAACGTGATTGACGATATAAAGGAAAATTCTAATGATGCCTTATTTAAGAACATTCGTTTCTTCTGTTTAATATTTGAAACCATTTTAATGGAATGCAGGTTTCAGCTTTTGAAATTGGGAATGCGTTTCTTGTATACGCAATCAGGAGAATTTCAAGCCATTTTTTCGATTCTCCTAGTGGTTTAAAATGAGAAAATATATCTCAAAACGTTTTCGTTACTTTTCCACTATTTTGGAGTTTTTAAAAATGTACAAAAACTAACTGCATTTCTTAGACGCAAACAGCACTTTGCGTGCATGGTGTCAAGAGAGATTCAAAAATATTGAATTCGGAATCGAGATCAGGGACTGACATAAGTGAACAAAACGTCTACTCGTGACACACATTCCTGTTCTACGCATGATGGACAAAGATTTAAAACAATGTCGGTGGCATGCTTGGACCTAATATCCTAGGAGTGTCATTGAGGTTATATGGAGGAACCAAAGGAAAGTCATCGTAAGTGGGGGAGGTGTGGCCGATACAAGCTAAATGGTGAATCCCAGGAAGCAGTTGATACGTAAGCACCATTGGCAGAACAAATACTGTATCTGCCTTTGGTTTCTGATACGTGTGCGACTCGTCATCAGAGATAGCAACAGATACGGGCAATTCACACATAGTGAGTTGCAGTCGCTATGCTACCGTACAGCCATGACAATTAAGGGCTCCCTCTGCATCGAGAGCGTGTACCCTTCGATAACGGCTTGGGCGATAAGATTCAACTCTTTCATCGCAGAAATTGCAGCAACCGTGTTGGAAGTCGGTGTGGTGACTGCTCGGACATCCGTTAACCATAATTGGGGTTTGTAGCAGGGCTCATATGCGCGATTATCAAGGGGATAATTACTTTGGCAAATCATGAACTCCGCACCACGCATGAGGTGGGCAGTACATTTCACTTGACTGAGGACCCAAGAACCATCACTCAAGCAACTCGCAGCTTGCGCGGCCTTCCCCCCTTGGAGAGTCTTAGTCTCGTAAAGCTTCTATATGTGGCCAGGTATCGTTAAATGCGCCAAAACACCACTGCGTGTTCACTGTTCGTGTCCGCGTCAGTATTCCAGTTTCTCCGACCTAGCTACTTTGCCCACAACTGCTCCAGCATTGGGTCGTAAGGACCGATGATATGCACCCTTTCCTCAGACACGGGAATGGCTTTGCCACGCCCAAGATATCAAGGTGTCCCTCGCATAAGCCTGCAAAGAGTTAATCTTCCCTTGTCCTAATCACAACATGAATTAAACCTGAACCCTAACTCTTATCTTAACTACAAACTTATACAGTCACCTGAACACACGGTTGAAACCTACCCTTAGCCTAACCCTAGTCTTTAACCTAAACTTAAGTTCTGCGGAATTCAGCCCATTCAATCTGTGATGCCGTTGGGACTTGCTCTCGTGTCACGTCTAGAGGTGCAAACAAGTTAACCCTAATTTTACCCGTATCGGATGCTGTTTCTGATATGGGGCTCGAGCATGAATGGGAAAAGTCAGGCGAATAACTTTCTTGCTCCAGCCATCACGTATAATTCTTCTTACGTGAGGGGTTCCAATTTCGAACATTTAGCGGGTCATGTGGAAGGAACTTCTGTGTGGTGGATGTCCTGTTAATATGTGTGGTTATTTAGCTTGACCCACTGCCCCCAGTTTTTCGTGGATGCGCAGATGACTGGGTTTTCCTGTGCGGTGACTGAATATCTTTTCTGGCATGCGTGCAGTTTGAGGCAATGACGATGCAAGCCTTCCAAACTTGCATATGGAACCACCTACAGCACTCTCGCCTTCCAATTCATCGGGGATGGATGCCCTTCATGCGCCTGATGTAGTAGTCAGGTTGCAATGTAAACTCTGACGAAATGAAGCGTAAAACTAAAACGTTGATTTTATTGCAGGTATGTATACAAAAGGGAGGTTTCACGTGCAAAACGTTAGACAAAGTTCTACTTACTCCTCTGCCAACTCCGTCCGGTTTCTTTCTGCTAGCAGAAGACATTATACAAAAAAACTATTGAACATTAAGCTAGGAGAGGTGAACCATACATTTTATAAAGTTGCACCTTAACTGCAATTGTGTGCTAATTTTACATATGAATCCCTATAAGTGGGTGCATTTTGAAAATAAAGTTTAATGTGAGGAGATAACTTATGCTTATTTGTATAGCGCAAACCTAAGCTTTTTAATTGATGCTGATTCTTATATTTTTCAATCAGCAAAACTTATGTGGGCAAATTCTCGTAGACCAAAATCGTGTGATGGCCATTTGTTGGAGAGAATGGCATTTGACATTTGTAGCTCAATTCATTAAGGCTTTGAGATTCGCTTCGACTTTACTAGCCACTGTGTGCTCAATATACGCATATGAGAGTCCTAGATCATCCGTCGGATAAACGTTGGTCCAAATATGCATACCAAAACTCCGTTCGTACCAGTAACTCTTTAAATTAGACTGATTTACTCCAAGTTTTGATTCGGTTTCAGAGGATATCAACAAAGAGCAATATGAAATGTGGTTTAAGACAAGAACATATGAGGGCTGGGGTGAATTATATGAGAACAACGGACTATTATTTCTATGCCGTGACTGAATGTGTCGGCAATGCCTGCAATTTGAGGCGAAGATGATGTAGGCAATACAATCTTTGCATAAGTAGCCCTCTGCAGCAGGCTTGGCAGAGATTTGCAGTCACGCCACCTCGGTTTGTCTGTCATTCATGATAGAGCTGGAAACCAAAGAAGTTGCAGTACTAGCTGGCAACATGTGATTGAGGGGAAATTATCACAGGACTTGGGTGTGTAACCCGTAGTTTGTCAAAAAAATGATGTAAACATTTCAGACAGATGAGAATAAGGGCGTTTGTTTTTGAGTCTAGCTACTCTTATTTTAGGCACGAAAGTGAAGAAAATACGGCAGACGACTGTGAGTCAGGGAAATTTGTTTTGCAAAGGCAGTCTGCAAACCCTTTGCCAGTAGCTTTGTCGCGGTGGTTAATCTCCCGGGTAAGACAAGGGCCGTCTCCTTTCCCTAAGCCAATACAGTCATGCATGAAAACCACAATGTTCGGTCTTGTGTGCACGGAGATTTTCTTTGTTTGTCATGGAAATCCCTGTACATGCTTTCTTCTGCGTGGGTAGCTGAAGCCAAGAGTTGAGCGTGCCATCAAATGCTGCAGTCAGCCGCCTTTCTGAAAGTGAACATGCTTGGCAGACTGAGCATGACTCGTTTCTTGGACTATCTAAGGCTAGGAAAAGAACATGTAAGATTAAATCTCGAGTTTCGCACTCCGTCAATGTAACTCGTAAGTTAGAAAAGCATGTTCCAAATCAGTTATGAACAATTACCCTGAAATAATTGCCAGGGCATAAAACAAAATATGATACAGGAAATTGTAAATCTATCACCTTGTATGGATTGCGTGTATGCGGATAAGAGGGAGGCGGTTATGTGCAAAACGGCTAAAGGTCCAAAAAAGCTTGATTGTCTCTGATCTAAATATCACACAGCATTTTCCTTCCAAAAACCGCGGTGACATAGAGAGTTACGCATTACTTACTTCTTACAAGTCTGTTGCACGACAGCTTGCACTTGGGTGTGGTTTTGCTTTTCTGAAAAGTGTGTTATTCCGGTGGTTTGTTATGCGAATCTGATCAGACGCCCTTTTTGATATATGCTTATCTAATATGCTACGCCTGCTATTCCCTTGACACTTGTTATCTTAAAGTTTCTCCCTTTTATTTAGCTAGCACCTCTTCTGGAAATATGGTTTTACCTGCCTCCATATATATAGACTACAGCCTGTCCGTTTGCCATTTACTGGAGTTTGAAACGTCTATCCCTTTGTAGGGAAACATTCACTCTACACCAAAAACCCTTGGAAATACTGATTTATCCATGTTAGTTCTTCAGTTCTAAGGATACTAAACGGCAGCCATTTCAACACTGGCGTGTATGAAAGAAAGCATACAGGGAACCGTGGGAGACACACTGTCGAGGTGTACTCCTCGCAGGTGTGTCAAGCAGCACCAGAATACCAGTGAAACACGTAACTGGGTTTTTAGCTAATGCCCGATCTACCTTTATCGTTCCAGCTGGACAGCCTGTAGATACTACTGGCTGCCTGTTTGCTAATTGATACATATTTCACGGTTATCTCCCTGTGCCTAATAGAAGGCGGCCGACTTATTCATATCAACATTCAGTCAGCAGCCATTAAACTTCCAATACATTGGCTTACTCCAGGGTAATTCCTGAGAAAATTAAGAAGCTGCAATTTCTTAACTGGAGCATTTACAACAAAACAGACAGGGAAAGTTGGGTAACACATTGATGAGCCAGAGCCCTCGCAGGTGTGTCAAGCAGCGGCAGGATACCAGTAACACACCTGTCTGGGCTTTTAGCTAGTATCAAAGCTATCGATATGGTTCAAACTGATGAGAATAAGGGCGTTTATTTTGATGCAGACGACTGCGAGTTAGGGAGGGTGTTTTTGCATGCATGATAACAGTAGATTTGAGCCGTCCTCCAACTGCTGCCTTTCTGAAAGTAAACATGCGTGGGAGACCGACCATGGCTGGTTCGTTGGGCTAAGATTGGGATAAATTTAACTATAAACCACTTGCAATTGTAGTGTGGCATATAGGGTATGAGTTTTGGAGTGGAAGCTCACGCCTATTTTCAGTTTTATAGTGACCCGCACGCATTAGTTGAATCTCCACTTTCCCACTCCATCAATGTATCTCTTAAGTAAATACGGGAGTGCCCCAAATCACTAGTGAACAATAACCCTAAATGACTACAGGTTCGAGCAATAGCGAAGCAAACAGCCTAAATAAACAGTTCCTTTTGTAATTGCGTTCCGTGCTTCTTAAAATAATTAGTTCGTTCATGCCGATGAGAGCACAGCTGTCTCCTTGCATCCGCCCGCTATTCAGATGTTGGCTAACAGTCTAGTGGAAGATAATAATCCCAGGGTGTTCTTCAATGTAGACGTCCACCATCGAGGTAAAGCACACCAGGATGAAACGTGCGAGAGTAGGTGTATAATTCTACCCCACTTCAGCGTTCGATGCGAAGGTTTCGGGAACTGTCTCGTTGTCTGTGAGGCGCATCATCTTCCCGTCACTTTGAATGATCAGCTATAAATAAATGTCACTATCTTAACACTAGAATGCGGACGCTTATTTCATTTTGGGTGCAAACAGATTAGGAAATTTTTATTTGTTTCAAAGTGAATGTTAAGCTATTTGGTACTAAATATTTCACAAATATCGTCCAAAAAAGCATCCATATTAGCTTTTGCTCAAGTTCGGAAGCTTTCCTTAGTTTTCTAAGTTACAGTTATTTTTTAACATCAACCTTGCCATGGCTTGCGAATTGTGTCTTTATATTCAAGTTTTTATTTTAAAAATAAACCAAAATTTAATCAGTATGTTAAGAATCCAAGTAAAAAGCCGATGGAATTTCCTATTAATTTAAAATGTTAAATTTGAATAAACTTTTTCCAAAATCCTTTGACACTGACCACTTTAAAAACCTCTCACATCGATGAAAACAGGTTCAACAACAGTCCATAAGCCCTGCCAATTCAATCATGCATGTATTTGTTGCGTAAAAATATGGGCTTTAAGCTGTTTCTTCCTCATTAATTGAAAGCAGGTGCAACACGACAAGAACTTCAGTAAATATTATACGGAAACTCCAGCATGATTGTCTTTGAGACAGTTAGAGTCTAAAAATAAACCAAGAAAGAATTCTACTCATTTTTCTATTGCAGTTAGAAACGAGAGAACCCAAAGCAGCCTTGTATGGCAGGTTGCATAGAATTTTGGTTTCAACAGGACAGCATTCTGTAGCTAGTTCTTCGAAGAAATTTCTCTGCAAAGAGGTTAGCGTTCATTTCCATGGAAACCTTTTACTGTCTCGCTGTATACGAAATGCACCGGTGATTGCTGTTCGCCACCATTGGAAAGTAGATTCTTACTAGCCGATAACATTTCGGCATCATTGTCCGAGTTCTGCGTATTTATGTAGCTTGTACAGTTTTATGACTTGATGCAGTCCAGTCCAGACCAGTATGACTGCGTCACCAACCAATAATCATCACCAGGATAAGCTGTTGGCAACGATTATGCTATCAGGTGTGCGGACGAATGGACATAAGAAGGCAATTTTAGGTATTCACCGAAAGGAGGCTGTTGGCTAGCTATCACCTGCACAAGGCCCATTGAGCTACCTTATACACTTACTCGAGTTAACCCTCTTATGAACACTATTAAGCCATATGCTTGCCATAAACGTCGACTTGCACCCAGAACCAAGGGGTGATTTAGACGCCATCTGATCACCTCTTCTTCTAATAGTTTTGTACCTCGCCACAGCACTCCGATCGTCATATGCCACGTTGCTTATCGTGTGCAATAAAACAACCTGGCGCAGAGGCGGTGACTTGCGCGTGAATCAAATTATACTAAGATTTGACTTGCACTGCATCAATCTCCCCTAGCTCTCCCGCCTCACTTGCTTCCGGGGTCGTGACTAAGTCACAAAACCGGATGCGGGAATGAGCAGAGATGGCTGGCGTGGCCGGAGCCGACTTTGAACGTGCCAGCACGCCTGCTTGGAGCAATGGCCGCCTGATGCTCAGTCCACCAGTTGGCCATTCCACACAAACAGCCACTTGGTTGACCGCGTGGTCCGAGTTGTCTGGTGCGGAAGTGGGCCCAGTGGCTGAAAGGGCCGGCGTACCCGTCTGCGTGCCACACAGCACGAGCTGGTCCCTATGACACCCATGCCAGTATCATCAAAGCCAATGGGTACGAAGAAGTCATCATCGTTCGATTCCCAGGTCACTGGTCAGCCACCCGACACAACACAATAGGTGTAAAAGCGTCAGTTGGCAGTTTCCCAAGGCATGGTCTTTAGTACACCGTGAGGGGTCTCAGGCTCCAGATTACATATGCAACAGAGGGGCGACACGGAGAAGAGCCGAGGATAATACTCCCCCTCAATTGAGAGGTTTTGATTTAAAAATTCGTTTTATCTGGCATTGCGTTTGATCACGTGTGTGTAGAGGCTAAGAAGGAGTAGTGCGGTTCTGTGAATATAGCCGGCGGTTTTCTACCGGAAGTTTGCATGTAAATTACAAGGCCCACGCGTTGTGGGAATGGGCGTGGACGATGCAAACATTTGACGGGCATACGGCGGGTGTATGTTGGTGCTTCTGGCACCGGTTCGCCGGTCTCTGTGCAATGTATTCACAGGTGGCCTATCAGACCGATACGTGAGGGGAAGGTGCTGGTACAATGAGACCAGGTTAGGTCGGGAAGTGCTGAGACGGTGGGAGCTCTGCTGCTGATACTGTTGGTCGCGCTCATGGCAAGGCTAGGGATGGTAATTTGGATAGTTGCGAGCGATGTGTTAGGTGTTTCAGCGTCGCAGTGAATTCCGATCTCATGAATAAGCATGTGACCGAGTGATCCCATTGGATGAATGAATGCGCTAGGAGCAGTGTATTTGCTCCAGACACTGGTTCGCCAGTTTCGGTGCGTTGGATATGCAAGTGAAAGACCAGACCGATGTGTGAGGGTGAATGTGCGATTGTATTGAGTAAGGTTAAAACACAGCACCATCGCTGGTAGTGAGGTCAGGGGCTCGTGCAGAAGGTAGCAGGCGGCGGGCAGTCGGAGATGGTCTCTGTGGCGGTATGAGTGGGGATGGCGTGGTCTACCGCCTGAATAAAAGAAAAAAAAATGTATGCCCAGAAGGTCTTGTTGGTGTGGTTCGCGACTTCGCCAAACCTTTGCTGTACTGCTCGGGGGTAGCCAAGTCCACGAGAGCACCCTGTACTTTGTCAATTAGATGGCATATTTCTTCGATAAGGACTGCTTCGCTAAGGTCTTCCGAACGTTTGTGCGGCCGCAACGGGAGTTTGTTATCCAAGCTTCGATTCCATTGTCAGCTTATAGCAATTGCCTCCACGGAAAAAGTTCAACGATTTAAACAAAACTGGAACGGGCTCACTTCCCTACGAAACTTGATTAGCTAAGTTCGATCTCACTATTTTTGAGTTAAAGGTAGTGATGTGTGTCACATCGGGCGTGGTCCAGACCGCTGTACTGCACCTAAAAAGGTCTTCAGATTATCAACTTAAACTAAACTGTGAGATCATCCAATCAAACTACGTATAGCTTTTGCCAGGCTGGACAAACAGAAGTGCTTCTTCTTCTCCAACAACTTGGATAAGGCTGTCGATGCCTTGTCGCTGGATACTGGTGATTCAGCATCCGTAGAAACTTTAAAAGGAAGCGGTATTAGTATTGCAGTACGTGCCACAATACTATCTGATCGCAGACATCTTAAGGACTTAGTTTAACAATGAATTACTGTAATAGTAGTACAACTTTATGGACGGTTATGATGGATGCAACCGATTAAGGCGTGTTCCACCGGCATGAACACCACGAGTGCCACTTACAGGCGCGTTTTAATTCACAGCTGTATTATGTGAAATTACAGCATTGATTGTTTGTCAGCTGTTGGTTTCAAATGGTTCAGCATCAAATTGCGTCAAATCCTGTCCAAAAACAATAGCACTGATGTGCGTGGAGCATCAGTGCTTTCTCCACTTAACCCGTTTGACCTCAGGGTAAAAGGACTGGCTCCTCACGAAGACCTTACGAGTTATCTGAAAAAATGCATCGAAAACGGGTAATGCTCTCATTCGCTGTCTGGAAAGAACTAGCGATTCATTTTGCAACCCTCTGCGATTTTATTAGTGTGAACTTCAACTTTGAATGATACTGATAATGAGAATAAGTAGATGCGATCAATGGGACAAGAGCTTTATTCGCCTGACATTTTGGATTCCAACTCGAACCCATCATCAGATACGGGTAATTCGTACACAGCGAGTTGCACTATTTATAGGATGCCATCGCTGTGCTACTGCACGCCTACGGCAGTTAACAGGTACCACTCAAGTGACGAAGACTGCGCTCTGGTGCGTTAATTGTTTGATGGTCGGCATGCGGGTTGTGATCCGCTGAAATTTCGTCACCTGTTGGAGGTGGCGTGATTATTACTCGGTCATCTGCCTCACCGGCACTGGCGTTGGAAAAATGTGTTCGCCTGGAGCGCTCCCCGAGTAGCCGATTTTGCTGGCCCAAACGGTGTCTCACCACCGAATATGGGTCGGGTAGGTCATTGCACTTTGTTAATGGGCTGAGGGGCCTGTAAACCATGATTCAAGTAATTCGCGGCTCACGGGATTATCAGCTCTTGCGAGAATTTCGGCTTCTTATAATTTAAATTTGTGACCGGTTTTACCGAATGAGTGGCGACTTGAGGTGGCGTCATTTCGCCGCACTGCTGTCACGGAAATTTTGACAAGCGGAACGTTTTTAGCTACTGACAAAGGGACAGTTAGGCTGTCAGAGTGACTGCCATAAGCCAAAGAAATGTTCTTTTTCATTTTGAACTATTTGTCCGTTTCTTATTTGGAGATGTGCCTCGCAATTGGTCCTTCGTGTTTCCCGTTCTATTATTAACTGTCATCATTTTTCATTCGCTCTTTCAGCCCATATTCCGGTTGAAAAACTTCAGAATGCAGGCCCCGTAGGGTGGCTTTTGCTCTGTAGCAGGAGCTGTGCCTGTGCTTCGTTATTCAAAAATCTTTTTAAGAGGTCTTGGTCGAGGATTTGATTCGGGTGCTGACAGAGCCTTTCCTATTCTATATACCTTTAGAATGTGGATGGACTCGCCATCTGCTAGCATCATTTAAGCATACAATTAAAGCAGATTCAAGTCATGTTTAACTCGCACCTTTGGAATAATTGAAGTTGACTCCAGAACACCTTTAATGACTTCATTATGTTTTCGACTCAATCGAGGGCCCGTTTGTAACTCAGATCTCTTAGCTGAGTGAGTACTTGTAACCAGTTCACTTGGCCCGATAGGTCCAGAGGAACCGGATGAAGATCGTTATCCTCGCTTGAATTTGGGGGGCGATAGACACAACCACTGAGTAAAGAGTACTTATCTTTTATAACTACTCGGAGCCAACAGCTCTCATCTACTGCGGTAAATTGTCAATAATCCAACGGCAGAAAAGTAAGTGGCTGCTTAATAGAGATGCAACTTCCTCCGCCACGACCCTCGTGTCGATCGTTACGAATATTATCGTACCCTATAATATTGGGTTCAGAGTCGGATACACAGGGTGTTGCCCATGTCTCTGATATTATTACAATGTTGGGGCGGTGGATGAAGACCAGAGTCTGGAGCAAAGGCATCTTATGAAGCAGAGATCTGGCATTTAAGACGAATAATTTAAGCGGGCACGTTTTAAGCTTCTGACAAGGGACAGTTAGGCTGTCAGAGTGACTGCCCTCGGCCAAAGTAATGTTCTTTTCACTTGAACTATTTGTCCGAAGAAGTTGCAGTACTAGCTGGCAACATGTGATTGAGGGGAAATTATCACAGGACTTGGGTGTGTAACCCGTAGTTTGTCAAAAAGAATGATGTAAACATTTCAGACAGATGAGAATAAGGGCGTTTGTTTTTGAGTCTGGCTACTCTTATTTTAGGCAAGAAAGTGAAAAAAATACGGCAGACGACTGCGAGTTAGGGAAATTTGTTTTGCAAAGGCAGTCTGCAAACCCTTTGCCAGTAGCTTGGTCGCGGGGGTTAATCTGCCGGGTAAGACAAGGGCCGTCTCCTATCCCTAAGCCAATACAGTCATGCATGCGTGGGTAGCTGAAGCCAAGAGTTGAGCGTGCCATCATATGCTGCAGTCAGCCGCCTTTCTGAAAGTGAACATGCTTGGCAGACTGAGCATGACTCGTTTCTTGGACTATCTAAGGCTGGGAACAGAACATGTAAGATGAATCTCGAGTTTCGCACTCCGTCAATGTAACTCGTAACTTAGAAAATCATGTTCCAAATCAGTTATGAACAATTACCCTGCAATAATTGCCGGGTGATAAAAACAAAAATATGATACAGGAAATTGTAAATCTATCACCTTGTGTGGATTGCGTGTATGCGGATAAGAGGGAGGCGGTTATGTGCCAAAACGGCTAAAGGTCCGAAAAATCTTGATTGTCTCTGATCTAAATATCACCCAGCATTTTCCTTCCAAAAAACCGCGGTGACATAGGGGAGTTACGCATTATTTACTGCTTACAAGTCTGTTGCACGACAGCTTGCATTTTGGGTGTGGTTTTGATTTTTCTGAAAAGTGTGTTATTCCGGTGGTTTTGTTATGCGAATCTGATCAGACGCCCTTTTTGATATATGCTTATCTAATATGCTACGCCTGCTATTCCCTTGACACTTGTTATATTAAAGTTTCTCCCTTTTATTTAGCTAGCACCTCTTCTGGAAAATATGGTTTTACCTGCCTCCATATATATAGACTACAGCCTGTCCGTTTGCCATTTACTGGAGTTTGAACGTCTATCCCTTTGCAGGAACATTCACTCTAGACCAAAAACCCTTGGAAATACTGATTTATCCATGTCAGTTATTCAGTTCTAAGGATACTAATAGGCAGTCATTTCAACACTGTCGTATATGAAAGAAAGCATACAGGGAACCGTGGGAGACACACTGTCGAGGTGTACTCCTCGCAGGTGTGTCAAGCAGCACCAGAATACCAGTGAAACACGTAACTGGGTTTTTAGCTAATGCCCGATCTACCTTTATTGTTCCAGCTGGACAGCCTGTAGATACTACTGGCTGCCTGTTTGCTAATTGATACATATTTCACGGTTTTCTCCCTGTGCCTAATAGAAGGCGGCCGACTTATTCATATCAACATTCAGTCAGCAGGCATTAAACTTCCAATACATTGGCTTACTCCAGGGTAATTCCTGAGAAAAATTAAGAAGCTGCAATTTCTTAACTGGAGCATTTACAACAAAAACAGACAGGGAAAGTTGGGTAACACATTGATGAGCCAGACTCCTCGCAGGTGTGTCAAGCAGCGGCAGGACACCAGTTACACACCTGTCTGGGTTTTTAGTTAGTATATATGCTATAAATATGGTTCAGACAGATGAGAATAAGGGCGTTTATTTTGATGCAGACGACTGCGAGTTAGGGAGGGTGTTTTTTTGCATGCATGATAACAGTAGATTTGAGCCGTCCTCCAACTGCTGCCTTTCTGAAAGTAAACATGCGTGGGAGACCGACCATGGCTCGTTCGTTGTGCTAAGATTGGGATAAATTAAACTATAAACCACCTGCAATTGTAGTGTGGCATATAGGGTATGAGTTTTGGAGTGGAAGCTCACGCCGATTTTCAGTTTTATAGTGACCCGCACGCATTAGTTGAATCTCCACTTCCCCACTCCATCAATTTATCTCTTAAGTAAATACGGGAGTGCCCCAAAGCACTAGTGAACAATAACCCTAAATGACTACAGGTTCGAGCAATAGCGAAGCAAACAGCCTAAATTAACAGTTCCTTTTGTAATTGCGTTCCGTGCTTCTTAAAATAATTAGTTCGTTCATGCCGATGAGAGCACAGCTGTCTCCCTTGCATCCGCCCGCTATTCAGATGTTGGCTAACAGTCCAGTGGAAGATAATAATCCCAGGGTGTTCTTCAATGTAGACGTCCATCTTCGAGTAAAAAGCCCACCAGGATGAAACGTGCGAGAGTAGGTGTATAATTCTACCCCACTTCAGCGTTCGAAGCGAAGATTTCGGGAATTTTATCGTTGTCTGTGAGGCGCTTCATCTTCCCGTCACTGTGAATGATCAGCTATAAATAAATGTCACTATCTTAACACTAGAATGCGGACGCTTATTTCATTTTGGGTGCAAACAGATTAGGAAATTTTTATTTGTTTCAAAGTGAATGTTAAGCTATTTGGTACTAAATATTTCACAAATATCGTCCAAAAAAGCATCCATATTAGCTTTTGCTCAAGTTCGGAAGCTTTCCTTAGTTTTCTAAGGACCAAATGCAAGACAGCATAACTTCCCTTGAATGCACATTACAGTTATTTTTTAACATCAACCTTGCCATGGCTTGCGAATTGTGTCTTTATATTCAAGTTTTATATTTTTAAAAAAATTAAACCAAAAATTTAATCAGTATGTTAAGAATCCAAGTAAAAAGCCGATGGAATTTCCTATTAATTTAAAAATGTTAAATTTGAATAAACGTTTTTCCAAAAATCCTTTGACACTGACCACTTTAAAAACCTCTCACATCGATGAACACAGGTTCAAAAAACAGTTCATAAGCCCCTGCCAATTCAATCATGCATGTATTTGTTGCGTAAAAAAATATGGGCTTTTAAGCTGTTTCTTCCTCATTAATTGAAAGCAGGTGCAACACGACAAGAACTTCAGTAAATATTATACGGAAACTCCAGCATGATTGTCTTTGAGACAGTTAGAGTCTAAAAATAGACCAGAAAGAATTCTACTCATTTTTCTATTGCAGTTAGAAACGAGAGAACCCAAAGCAGCCTTGTATGGCAGGTTGCATAGAATTTTGGTTTCAACAGGACAGCATTCTGTAGCTAGTTATACGAAGAAATTTCTCTGCAAAGAGGTTAGCGTTCATTTCCATGGAAACCTTTTACTGTCTCGCTGTATACGAAATGCACCGGTGATTGCTGTTCGCCACCATTGGATAGTAGATTCTTACTAGCCGATAACATTTCGGCATTATTGTCCGAGTTCTGCGTATATATGTAACTTGTACAGTTTTATGACTTGATGCAGTCCAACGGTACTTAAGTAGACCAGGATGACTGCGTCACCAACCAATAATCATCACCAGGATAAACTGTTGGCAACGATTATGCTATCAGGTGTGCGGAAGAATGGGCATAAGAAGGCAATTTTAGGTATCCACCGAAAGGAGGCTGTTGGCTAGCTATCACCTGCACAAGGCCCATTGAGCTACCTTATACACTTACTCGAGTTACCCCTCTTATGAACACTATTAAGCCATATGCTTGCCATAAACGTCGACTTGCACCCAGAACCAAGGGGTGATTTAGACCCCATCTGATCACCTCTTCTTCTAATAGTTTTGTACCTCGCCACAACATTCCGATCGTCGTATGCCACGTTGCCCATCGTGTGCAATAAAACAACCTGGCGCAGAGGCGGTGACTTGCGCGTGAATCAAATGATACTAAGATTTGACTTGCACTGCATCCATCTCCCTAGCTCTGCCAACTCACCTGCTTCCAGGGTCATGACTAAGTCACAAAACTGGATGCGGGAATGAGCAGAGATGGCTGGCATGGCCGGAGCCGACTTTAAACGTGCCAGCACGCCTGCTTTGGAGCAATGGCCGCCTGATGCTCAGTCCACCAGTTGGCCATTCCACACAAACAGCCACTTGGTTGACCGCGTGGTCCGAGTTGTCTGGTGCGGGAGTGGGCCCAGAAGCTGAAAGGGCCGGCGTACCCGTCTGCGTGCCACACAGCACGAGCTGGTCCCTATGACACCCATGCCAGTATTATCAAAGCCACTGGGTACGAAGAAGTCATCATCGTTCGATTCCCAGGTCACTGGTCAGCCAGCCCGACACAACACAATAGGTGTAAAGCGTCAGTTGGCAGTTTCCCCAAGGCATGGTCTTTAGTACACCGTGAGGGTCTCAGGCTCAGATTACATATGCAACAGAGGGGCGACACGGAGAAGGAGCCGAGGATAATACTCCCCTCCAATTGAGAGGTTTTGATTTAAAATTCGTTTTATCTGGCATTGCGTTTGATCGTGTGTGTAGAGGCTAAGAAGGAGTAGTGCGGTTCTGTGAATATAGCCGGCGGTTTTCTACCGGAAGTTTGCATGTAAATTACAAGGCCCACGCGTTGTGGGAATGGGCGTGGACGATGCAAACATTTGAGAGGCATACGGCGGGTGTATGTTGGTGCTTCTGGCACCGGTTCACCGGTCTCTGTGCAATGCATTCACAGGTGGCCTATCAGACCGATACGTGAGGGGAAGGTGCTGGTACAATGAGACAGGTTAGGTCGGGAAGTGCTGAGACGGTGAGGGGCTCTGCTGCTGATACTGTTGGTCGCGCTCATGGCAAGGCTAGGGATGGTAATTTGGATAGTTGCGAGCGATGTGTTAGGTGTTTCAGCGTCGCGGTGAATTCCGATCTCATGGATAAGCATGTGACCGAGTAATCCCATTGGATGAATGAATGCGCTAGGAGCAGTGTATTTGCTCCAGACACTGGTTCGCCAGTTTCGGTGCGTTGGATATGCAAGTGAAAGACCAGACCGATGTGTGAGGTGAATGTGCGATTGTATTGAGTAAGGTTAAAACACAGCACCATCGCTGGTAGTGAGGTCGGGGCTCGTGCAGAAGGTAGCAGGCGGCGGGCAGTCGGAGATGGTCTCTGTGGCGGTATGAGTGGGGATGGCGTGGTCTACCGCCTGAATAAAAGAAAAAAAAAGAAATGTATGCCCAGAAGGTCTTGTTGGTGTGGTTCGCGACTTCACTTAAACCTTTGCTGTACTGCTCGGGGGTAGCCAGTCCACGAGAGCACCCCTGTACTTTGTCAATTAGATGGCATATTTCTTCGATAAGGACTGCTTCGCTAAGGTCTTCCGAACGTTTGTGCGGCCGCAACGGGAGTTTGTTATCCAAGCTTCGATTCCATTGTCAGCTTATAGCAATTGCCTCCACGGAAAAGTTCAACGATTTAAAAAAAAACACAAAACTGGAACGGGCTCACTTCCCTACGAAACTTGATTAGCTAAGTTCGATCTCACTATTTTGAGTTAAAGGTAGTGATGTGTGTCACATCGGGCGTGGTCCAGACCGCTGTACTGCACCTAAAAAGGTCTTCAGATTATCAACTTAAACTAAACTGTGAGATCATCCAATCAAACTACGTATAGCTTTTGCCAGGCTGGACAAACAGAAGTGCTTCTTCATCTCCAACAACTTGGATAAGGCTTTCGATGCCTTGTCGCTGGATACTGGTGATTCAGCATCCGTAGAAACTTTAAAAGGAAGCGGTATTAGTATTGCAGTACGTGCCACAATACTATCTGATCGCAGACATCTTAAGGACTTAGTTTAACAATGAATTACTGTAATAGTAGTACAGCTTATGGACGGTTATGATGGATGCAACCGATTAAGGCGTGTTCCACCGGCATGAACACCACGAGTGCCACTTACAGGCGCGTTTTAATTCACAGCTGT